>CAWUFW010002963.1:1800000-1979712 GCA_963921515.1 Calotriton arnoldi | reverse complement strand
TGTACTTCAATTTCAGTTGTATTGCTAGAACTATAAAGGGTGATAACAGGCTTTAGTTACATTAGAATTTATTTGTTGATGGTACCATACTAATTTTAGGAATTGTGGTGTATTCTAAGGTGATTTTACCATGTGAAAAACCTTCTGCTGGGATATCATGAATCATGTTTGAGAGAACACTATTTTCTCATGCTTGTCCCTTGGAGGTTTGGAAGGTGCTCCAGAAGCTAAAATGAGAGCATATTTTCTGTAAATTCACATTATCTTTCTCACTCATGTGAGAATGAAGTCTGACATTCTCAGTAAAACATGTACATCCAACAAGGGCAGAGACTGTCAGTTGATTCCTTTGTGTTCTACTGCAGCTTCCCAGAGTGTTCTAAAGAACAACTAGAGTGCTAACAGCCTTACTTATGACAAAAGTATGGCACACCTGAAGCCATCTTGATTGGAATAAACTGGTAACACTTAAACAATTTAATTTAAAAAGGAACAAAATGATGGGGTTCATTTTGTCATAGAAATTATGGTTAGTGCTGTAGAAAGAAAAATTAGGACATGTTTCAAGTGTGATCTCAAATATCTTCCTGTTATATTTCAACAGGAGCAGCCTGCCAGTTGATGCCTTTGTGTTCTACTGCAGCTTCCCAGAGTGTTCTAAAGAACAACTAGAGTGCTAACAGCCTTACTTATGACAAACGTATGGCACACCTGAAGCCATCTTGATTGGAATAAACTGGTAACACTTAAAACATTTAATTTAAAAAGGAACAAAATGATGGGGTTCATTTTGTCATAGAAATTATGGTTAGTGCTGTAGAAAGAAAAATTAGGACATATTTCAAGTGTGATCTCAAATATCTTCCTGTTATATTTCAACAGGAGCAGCCTGCCAGTTGATGCCTTTGTGTTCTACTGCAGCTTCCCAGAGTGTTCTAAAGAACAACTAGAGCGCTAACAGCCTTACTTATGACAAAAGTATGGCACACCTGAAGCCATCTTGATTGGAATAAACCGGTAACACTTAAAACATTTAATTTAAAAAGGAACAAAATGAGGGGTTCTTTTTGAAATAGAAATTATGGTTAGTGCTGCAGAAAGAAAAATTAGGGCATGTTTTAAGTGAGATCTGAAATCCTCTTCTATTTCATTAGAAAATTCTGACATGCAGACTGAAACAATCACTTTCAATACCAGCAGCAGACTACCAGTTAACTCCCTGGTGAGCAGTAGCTTTACTCCAGTGATCTAATGAGCAACTAGAGTGCTAACATTCTGAATTTATGGCAGATGTGAGACACATCTGAATGCCTTCTTGATGGAATCAAAGTAAAAAACTGAAAGCATTTCCTACTGAGGAGACTGCAGTAAATGAAGAAATTAGGAAACTTCATAACAAAGAAGTCTTCCAAGATGGCCACCAGTGAAAAAAGAGCCCAAATGTAGCACAAATATTACCCAGATGTAGCCCACATATAGCCCAATGACAAAAGTGTGCAAAACACTTTTTATTTTTAGTTTTTTGGCAGTTTTATGTAGTGCAGACTGGTCAGGTATTGGAGCATTGCATCTTAAAACATGACCCCCTACACTACAAAAACACCACTGCCCTACCTTAAACCCTAAAACACTACCCCCAGCACGACCCCCTACACTACACAAGCACCACTGCACTATCCTAAACCCTCAAACACTACCCCCAGCACGACCCCCTACACTACCCAAACACCACTTCACTAACCTAAATCCTAAAACACTACCACCAGCACGACCCCCTACACTGCCCAAACACCACTGCACTACCCTAAAACATGACCCCCTACACTACACAAACACCACTGCACTACCCTAAACCTAAAACACTACCCCAGCACGACCCCCTACACTACACAAGCACCACTGCACTACCCTAAACCCTAAAACACTACCCCCAGCACGACCCCCTACACTACACAAACACCACTGCACTACCCTAAACCCTAAAACACTACCCCCAGCACGACCCCCTACACTACCCAAACACCAATGCACTAACCTAAATCCTAAAACACTACCCCCAGCACGACCCCTACACTACCCAAACACTACTGCACTACCCTAAAACATGACCCCCTACACTACACAAACACCACTGCACTACCCTAAACCCTAAAACACTACCCCCAGCACGACCCCCTACACTACACAAGCACCACTGCACTACCCTAAACCCTAAAACACTACCCCCAGCACGACCCCCTACACTGCCCGAACACCACTGCACTGCCCTAAACCCTGAAACACCAGCCCCTGCATGACCCCCTACACTGCCCGAACACCACTGCACTGCCCTAAACCCTGAAACACCACCCCTAGCACGACCCCCTACACTGCCCGAACACCACTGCACTGCCCTAAACCCTGAAACACCACCCCCTTCACGACCCCCTACACTGCCCGAACACCACTGCACTGCCATAAACCCTGAAACACCACCCCCAGCATGACCCCCTACACTACCCGAACACCACTGCACTACCCTAAACCCTAAAACACTACCCCCAGCACGACCCCCTACACTACACAAGCACCACTGCACTACCCTAAACCCTAAAACACTACCCCCAGCACGACCCCCTACACTACCCAAACACCACTGCACTAACCTAAATCCTAAAACACTACCCCCAGCACGACCCCCTACACTACCCAAACACTACTGCACTACCCTAAAACATGACCCCCTACACTACACAAACACCACTGCACTACCCTAAAACACTACCCCCAGCACGACCCCCTACACTACACAAGCACCACTGCACTACCCTAAACCCTAAAACACTACCCCCAGCACGACCCCCTACACTGCCCGAACACCACTGCACTGCCCTAAACCCTGAAACACCAGCCCCTGCATGACCCCCTACACTGCCCGAACACCACTGCACTGCCCTAAACCCTGAAACACCACCCCTAGCACGACCCCCTACACTGCCCAAACACCACTGCACTGCCCTAAACCCTGAAACACCACCCCCTTCACGACCCCCTACACTGCCCGAACACCACTGCACTGCCCTAAACCCTGAAACACCACCCCCAGCATGACCCCCTACACTGCCCGAACACCACTGCACTGCCCTAAACCCTGAAACACTACCCCCAGCAAGACCCCTACACTGCCCGAACACCTCTGCACTGCCCTAAACCCTGAAACATCACCCCCAGCAAGACCCCCTACACTGCCCGAACACCACTGACCTAAACCGTGAAACACCACCCCCAGCACGACCCCCTACACTGCCCGAACACCACTGCACTGCCCTAAACCCTGAAACACTACCCCCAGCATGACCCCCTACACTGCCCGAATACCACTGCTCTGCCCAAAACCCTGAAACACCAGCCCCAGCACGACCCCCTACACTGCCCGAACACCACTGCACTGCCCTAAACCTTGAAACACCAGCCCCTGCACGACCCCCTACACTGCCCGAACACCACTGCACTACCCTAATCCCTGAAACATCACCCCCAGCACGACCCCCTACACTGCCCGAACACCACTGCACTACCCTAAACCCTAAAACACCAGCCCCAGCACGACCCCCTACACTGCCCGAACACCACTGCACTGCCCTAAACCCTGAAACACCAGCCCCAGCACGACCCCCTACACTGCCCAAACACCACTGCACTGCCCAAAACCCTGAAACACCAGCCCCAGCACGACCCCCTACACTGCCCGAACACCACTGCACTGCCCTAAACCCTGAAACACCAGCCCCAGCACCACCCCCTACAATGCCCGAACACCACTGTACTGCCCTAAACCCTGAAACACCACCCCCTGCACCGCTCCCTACACTGCCCGAACACCACTGCACTGCCCTAAACCCTGAAACACCACCCCCTGCATGACCCCCTACACTGCCCGAATACCACTGCACTGCCCGAAACCCTGAAACACCACCCCCTGCACCACCCCCTACACTGCCCGAACACCACTGCACTGCCCTAAACCCTGAAACACCACCCCCTGCACCACCCCTACACTGCCCGAACACCACTGCACTGCCCTAAACCCTGAAACACCACCCCCAGCATGACCCCCTTTACTGCTCGAACACCACTGCACTGCCCCAAACCCTGAAACACCACCCCCAGCATGACCCCCTACACTGCCCGAACACCACTGCACTGCCCTAAACCCTGAAACACCACCCCTAGCACGACCCCCTACACTGCCCGAACACCACTGCACTGTCCTAAACCCTGAAACACCACCCCCTTCACGACCCCCTACACTGCCCGAACACCACTGCACTGCCCTAAACCCTGAAACACCACCCCCAGCACGACCCCCTACACTGCCCGAACACCACTGCACTGCCCTAAACCCTAGAACACTACCCCCAGCATGACCCCCTACACTGCCCGAACACCACTGCACTACCCTAAACCCTAAAATACTCCCCCCAGCACGACCCCCTACACTACCCGAACACCACTGCACTGCCCTAAACCCTAAAACACTCCCCCAGCACGACCCCCTACACTACCCGAACACCACTGCACTGCCCTAAACCCTAAAACACTCCCCCAGCACGACCCCCTACACTACCTAAACACCACTGCACTGCCCTAAACCCTAAAACACTACCCCCGCATGTCCCCCTACACTACCCAAATACCAATGCACTACCCTAATCCCTAAAACACAACCCCCCCACAACCCCCTACACTACCCAAAGACCACTGCACTACCCTAAACTCTAAAACAATACCCCCCGCACGACTCCCTACACTACCCAAAGACCACTGCACTACCCTAAACCCTAAAACACTACCCCCAGCAGTACCCCCTACGCTACCCAAACACCACTGCACTACCCTAAACCCTAAAACACTCCCCCCAGCACGACCCCCTACACTACCCGAACACCACTGCACTGCCCTAAACCCTAAAACACTCCCCCAGCACAACCCCCTACACTACCCAAACACCACTGCACTGCCCTAAACCCTAAAACACTACCCCCGCATGACCCCCTACACTACCCAAACACCAATGCACTACCCTAATCCCTAAAACACTACCCCCGCATGAACCCCTACACTACCCTAAACCCTAAAGCACTACCCCCGCACGACTCCCTACACTACCCAAAGACCACTGCACTACCCTAAACCCTAAAACACGACCTCCTACACTACACAAACACCACTGCACTACACTAAACCCTAAAACACTACCCCCTACACTACACAAACACCACTGCACTACCCTAAACCCTAAAAAACTACCCCCAGCACGAACCACTACACTACCCAAACACCACTGCACTACCCTAAACCCTAAAAAACTACACCCAGCAGTACCCCTACACTACCCAAACACCACTGCACTACCCTAAACCCTAAAACACTACCCCCAGCAGTACCCCTACACTACCCAAACACCACTGCACTACCCTAAATCACTACCCCCATCACGACCCCCTACACTACCCAAACACCACTGCACTACCCTAAACCCTAAAACACTACCCCCAGCACGACCCCCTACACTACCCAAACACCACTGCACTACCCTAAACCCTAAATCTACCCCCAGCATGACCCCCTACACGACACAAACACCACTGCACTACCCTAAACCCTAAAACACTACCCCCAGCACGACCCTCTTCACTACCTAAACACAACTGCACAATTTGTTACAGGCGTTGCAACGCAGGCCTGTGGTGCTTACTGGAAGTACCTAGTGGGCTAGTTGCGCCCCAGGGACCCTCAGGATTCAAGGTGACCTAATCCCCCAACTTAAAACGCACCACGGGGCACGTTTGCACAGTGGTGAAGGGAGGGGCGGGGCCTCAGGTGACATGTGCGCAAACACGCCCTGTGGTGCGTTTTAAGTTGGGGAATTAATTCCCTTTGAATCCTGAGGGACCCTGGGGGCCAACTAGCCCACCAGGTACCTTCAGTAAGCACAACAGAGTTGCGTTGCAGAGAGGTGAAAAAAGGTGCGTGGCCTCGGAACGCCTCTCTGCAACTCAGCTCTGTGGTCCTAACTGTAGGTACCTGGGGGGCTAGTTGGGCCCCAGGGACCCTCAGAATTCAAGGGGACTTAATCCCGCAACTTAAAACGCGCCACGGTGCGTTTACACATGTCACCTCAGGCCCCCTCCCTTCACCACTGTGCAAGCGCCTGTAGCGCGTTTTAAGAGGTAGTTTTAATCCCCCTGCCCTATTATGTACTAGGGACTTGCAGAGGAGGTCATGCTAATCACAGGGGTACCCCAACGCATAGTGTTCCCTAGTGTATGTAGGTGTTTTCACTGTATTCTAAGTGTCTTTTAGCATAGCACTGGCTCTGGTTAGTCAGAGTCAGTTACCACCAGTACCCGTCTGAAAAAGTTGTGGGCACAGGATGATTTTGCAACAAGGCCTCTTTCTGCTCCTCTGTTGGTTCTTTCTGCACATCTTTTGCTTCTTTCTGTCCGTTTTTCTTCTTTCTTCACATGTCCTACCTCTGTAGGCATAGTTAGAAACTAGCATTTAAAAAAACCTTTGAAATTCACTTAAAAAATCATAGGTTTCAGGCACGTTATAGTTAGAAATTAGCATTTAAAAAACCTTTGAAATTCACTGAAAAAACCATAGGTTTCAGACACGTTATAGTTAGAAATTAGCATTTAAAAAACCTTTGAAATTCACTGAAAAAACCATAGGTTTTAGGGACAGTTATAGTTAGTTGGACATTTCACTCGTACAAAACCATAGAAATTCCCCCGTTATAGTTAGTTCAGCTAACTATAACTCGCGCCCCGCAATGCACTGCTGATGACGTCACATATTACATCACTCATGACATGGTCAGTGACATCACTGATGACATCACTCATGACACCTCAAATGACATCACTGATGACATCATCCATGTGATAATTTCATGCATCTTCTTACACCCTAATATAACTTTTGATACACCCACTCTAAATTACAGACTGCCATTCTCAAAACCATAGACACTCCAACACCAAAAACTACATACCCACTCACTGATTCTTAGGTCTACACACACATCCACTCACTCACCCGTACAGTCACTCATACTTAGTCACTCAGTACAGGACTATCATATGCACTCATACACCTATATAAACACTCACACAACGCCACTCATCCATAGAGGTACTCACACACCTAGTCAGTCATGCAAAAAACTTAATCACACTGCCATTTACTCACCTATACAGTTATACACACACCAGCTCACTTACTCATACAAATACTAGCACATTCTTACGCTCTTATACAATAACTGATACAAGCACACACGCATCCATACAGCCACTCTCACAATCACACACTCTCACTTATAGCCATTTATATACTCCAACACACATATATACTGCCTTTCACATATGTAGTTACTCACACATGTACCACTGAGATATACATTCAATCACTAACACACCCATACACACACACACTCACCCACCCATACAGTCCATCACAGATGCACTCTTGAAACCATGCACCCAGTGAATCACCAACTCACACATCTATGCACAGAGTCACACACACCCCACCCACACAAACACTCAGGCACCCATACAGATACTCAGACAATCAATCAATAACCCATGTAGACACTCATGTAGCTATTCAGAAAGCCATGCAGCCGCTTACAAACCAACAGACAGACGGATACAGACATTCACACAGTTTAGTCACTAACCCATGCATTCAGTAAGATACATTTAATCACTCACTCGTGAGTCATGTCACTCACGTACTAAATCATCCATTCAGACACTTATACACCCACTCATTCTTCAATACGCCTTTCCCTATATATATTAAACATATTTAAACTTTACAGAAACACACAGTCACTGGATGATGTCATCAGTGATGTCTTCAGTGATGTCATTTGAGATGTCATCAGTGATGTCATCAGTGATGTCACTGACCATGTCATGAGTGATGTAATATGTGACGTCATCAGCAGTGCATTGCGGGGGCGCGAGTTATAGTTAGCTGAACTAACTATAACGTGGGAATTTCTATGGTTTTGTACGAGTGAAATGTCCAACTAACTATAACTGTCCCTAAAACCTATGGTTTTTTCAGTGAATATATATATATATCCCCCAACAAATCCAATATGTGTGCTCTCAGGAAAACCAAATCCACGACTCAAAGTGCTGTCTTGCAAAGCATTTAATTTACATGACGCGTTTCGAATGCTGTCGCATTATTGGTCACCAAGAATGCAGCAGCATTCGAAACGCGTCATGTAAATTAAACGCTTTGCAAGTCGCATTTTGAGTCGTGGATTTGGTTTTCCTGAGAGCACACATATTGAAGAATTTGTTGGGGGATTATATATGCCGGTATGCTCTGCCGGCGAGTGTGCCACTTCTCACGGGTCCCAGTGTTTCCAGAAGGAGCTTGTGTGTTGGAGATATATATATATATTTATTACCTACTGGCGGTTGCCAGTAGGTAGTTATAGTTAGGACCTTGTTTCTATTCAAAAAGCATTTTTTCTTTTGCTAATATCCTTGGGGCCGTTTGACGACTCTTCGCAAAATTTTCAAAACAAATGGCCCACTCACTTCAGCTGTTGTGTTGAAAGTTTCACTGTGATTCGTCAAGTGGTGGTCGAGAAAAAGGGGGGGTCCCAAAACGTGTTTTCTCCATGTTAATTTCCATAGGAAACTTTAGACATGGCTACAGCCCGAACTGCTGAACGGAATTACACGTGCCCTGCAGCCCCGGGGACCGCCACCCCCCGGGGCTTTTTAAATAAAAAAAATACATGGGGGGCTCCTGCCCCCCCCACAGCCCCGGGGACTGCCACCTACCCGGGGCAATGTTTATTAAATGCGGGGGCCATGCGTGTCCCCCGCAGCCCCAGGGACCGCCACCTCCCCGGGGCTTTTAAAAAATAAATGCATGGGGGGCTCCTGCCCCTCCCCACGCAGCCCTGGAGACCGCCATCTCCCCGGCGCCAATTATATTAAACGCAGGGGATTGCAGGACGTCCTTGGGGGCTAACTACCCCTCTGTTACCTCCAGTAAGTCCCACAGAGCAGAATTGCTAAGAGCTCTTCGAAGTCCATGCCCCCTTTGTCTACCACTCTGCAAACGCGCCTCCTGGTGAACTACTGGTTGGGGGATGAAGTCCACTTTACTCCAGCGGGACCTTGAGGGCCAAGAAGCCCTCCTGGTACATCCTGTAAGTCCTATGCATCAGAATTCCTGAGAGATGGTCGGAGGCCCAGACCCCTTTCTCCACCACTCTGCAAACGTGACTACTAGTTAAAAAACCATAGAAATTCTCTGAAAAAAGCCACAGGTTGAGGGACATTATAGTTAGGAATTCACATTTAAAAAACCTTAGAAATTCACTGAAAAAACCACAGGTTTCAGGGACGTTATAGTTAGGAATTAGCAGTTGAAAGCCCTTAGAAATTGAAGGAAAAAAACTAAGGTTACAGAGACGTTATAGTTAGGCTGACATTTAACTTGTACAAAACCAGAGAAATTCAGCGAGCTAACTATAACTCGCGCCCCCGCAATGCTCTGCTGATGAGGTCATATATTACATCACTCATGACATGGTCAGTGACATCACTGATGACATCTCAAATGACATCACTGATGACATCTCAAATGACATCACTGATGACATCATCCACATAATTTTTGAGGCACCTACTCACACTCTAATATAACCTTTCATACACCCACTCTAAAATACAGACTACCATTCTTGAAACCATAGACACACCAATACCAATTAGTACATACCCACTCACTGATTCATAGGTCTACACACACATCCACTCACTTACTCACCCATACAGCCACTCATATACGCAGTCACTCATCAATACAGCCACTGATATATGCACTCATACACCCATACAGACACTCACACACCGCCACTCACCCATGGAGTTACTCAAACACCTAGTCACTCACCCAAAGAGTCAATCACACTTCTATTTACTCACCTATACAGTTACACAAACACCACCTCACGTATTCATACAGATACTAACACATACTTACTCTCCTATATAATCACTGACACAAGCATGCACTCATCCATACAGGCACTCTCACAATCACTCACTCTCACATACAGTTACTTATATACTCCAACACTCACATATACTGCCTTACACATATGCAGTTACTCACCCATATACCACTGAGATATCCATTCACTCAATGACAGAGCCATACACACACTCACTCACTCATACAGCCCCTCGCAGACACAGTCATGAACCCATACACCCTGTGAATCACCCACTCACACATCCATGAGGGAGTCACACACTGAACCACCCACCCACAAAGCCACTCAGGCTCCCAAACAGTTACTCAGAGAACCAATCATTAACCCATATAGACACTCATGTAGCTACTCACCAACCCATGCAGCCACTTACATACCAACTGACATACTGATACAGACATTCACACAGATTAGTCACTCACCCATACATTCACTGAGACACATATAATCACTCACTTACACAGTCAGTCACGACCCACTGAAGCATCCATACAGACACTTATACACCCATTCATTCTTCAATACACCTTGACGTATGTGTGTATATATATATATATATATATATATATATTACACTATATATATATATATATATATATATATATTTTTTTTTTTTTTTTTTTTTTTTTTAATCCAAAGGTGCCCAAAGCATCAAAAGCGCCCTCGACTTGACAGAGGAAACCAAAGGTTTATTTCAAGAAAAACCGGCATTTGCATTCAATTTTATTTTCCTCTTCCCAACGCGTTTCAAGGCTCCTGCCTCTTAATCATGGGTAATTGGCATACACACAGCAGATGACTCAGAAAGTTTTCCCTCGCAGCATGTCTGATTTAAATACCCCAGTGGGCTTTGCGCAGTGCGAAAGTAAGTCAATTTCATGCTGGGACTTGTAGTCCAAAAACAGAGTCACTTACGATTTTTAACCCTCCAGCGGGCTCCGCTGTGCACATGTTGCATTTAATCCATTATTGCCTCCAGTAGGCCATGAAGCTCGTGCAGGTTTAATTTATTCTCCTCTGAAGTGCTGAAAAGAGACTGGCAAAGTTCAGTCTCCAGCCTCCCAAAATTGAGGGATGGTGCAGCTTTTCACGGCAGGGCTGCCGTGTTACTATTTTAATCCAAAGGTGCCCAAAGCATCAAAAGCGCACTCGACTTGACAGAGAAAACCAAAGGTTTATTTCAAGAAAAACCGGCATTTGCATTCAATTTTATTTTCCTCTTCCCAACGCGTTTCAAGGCTCCTGCCTCTTAATCATGGGTAATTGGCATACACACAGCAGATGACTCAGAAAGTTTTCCCTCGCAGCATGTCTGATTTAAATACCCCAGTGGGCTTTGCGCAGTGCGAAAGTAAGTCAATTTCATGCTGGGACTTGTAGTCCAAAAACAGAGTCACTTACGATTTTTAACCCTCCAGTGGGCTCCGCTGTGCACATGTTGCATTTAATCCATTATTGCCTCCAGTAGGCCATGAAGCTCGTGCAGGTTTAATTTATTCTCCTCTGAAGTGCTGAAAAGAGACTGGCAAAGTTCAGTCTCCAGCCTCCCAAAATTGAGGGATGGTGCAGCTTTTCACGGCAGGGCTGCCGTGTTACTATTTTAATCCAAAGGTGCCCAAAGCATCAAAGCGCACTCGACTTGACAGAGGAAACCAAAGGTTTATTTCAAGAAAAACCGGCATTTGCATTCAATTTTATTTTCCTCTTCCCAACGCGTTTAAAGGCTCCTGCCTCTTAATCATGGGTAATTGGCATACACACAGCAGATGACTCAGAAAGTTTTCCCTCGCAGCATGTCTGATTTAAATACCCCCAGTGGGCTTTGCGCAGTGCGAAAGTAAGTCAATTTCATGCTGGGACTTGTAGTCCAAAAACAGAGTCACTTACGATTTTTAACCTTCCAGTGGGCACCGCTGTGCACATGTTGCATTTAATCCATTATTGCCTCCAGTAGGCCATGAAGCTCATGCAGGTTTAATTTATTCTCCTCTGAAGTGCTGAAAAGAGACTGGCAAAGTTCCGTCTCAAAGTTCATGGCCTACTGGAGGCAATAATGGATTAAATGTAACATGTGCACAGCGGAGCCCACTGGAGGGTTAAAAATCGTAAGTGACTCAGACATGCTGCGAGGGAAAACTTTCTGAGTCATCTGCTGTGTGTATGCCAATTACCCATGATTAAGAGGCAGGAGCCTTGAAACGCGTTGGGAAGAGGAAAATAAAATTGAATGCAAATGCCGGTTTTTCTTGAAATAAACCTTTGGTTTCCTCTGTCAAGTCGAGTGCGCTTTTGAAGCTTTGGGCACCTTTGGATTAAAATAGTAACACTGCAGCCCTGCCGTGAAAAGCTGCACCATCCCTCAATTTTGGGAGGCTGAAGTCGGAACTTGCCAGTCTCTTTTCAGCACTGCAGAGGAGAATAAATTAAACCTGCACGAGCTTCATGGCCTACTGGAGGCAATAATGGATTAAATGTAACATGTGCACAGCGGAGCCCACTGGAGGGTTAAAAATCGTAAGTGACTCTGTTTTTGGACTACAAGTCCCAGCATGAAATTGACTTACTTTCGCACTGCTCAAAGCCCACTGGGGGTATTTAAATCAGACATGCTGCGAGGGAAAACTTTCTGAGTCATCTGCTGTGTGTATGCCAATTACCCATGATTAAGAGGCAGGAGCCTTGAAACGAGTTGGGAAGAGGAAAATAAAATTGAATCCAAATACCGGTTTTTCTTGAAATAAACCTTTGGTTTCCTGTGTCAAGTCAAGTGCGCTTTTGATGCTTTGGGCACCTTTGGATTAAAAAAAATATATATATATATATATATTCACTGAAAAAACCACAGGTTTCAGGGACGTTATAGTTAGTTGGACATTTCACTCGTACAAAACCAGAGAAATTCGTCCGTTATAGTTAATTCAGCTAAATATAACTCGTGCCCCCGCAATGCACTGCTGATGACGTCACATATTACATCATTCATGACATGGTCAGTGACATCACTGATGACATCACTGATGACATCTCAAATGACATCACTGATGACATCATCCAGTGACTGTGTGTTTCTGTAAAGTTTAAATATGTTTTATATATATATATATATAGGCCGGCAAGGTGTATTGAAGAATGAGTGGGTGTATAAGTGTCTGAATGGATGATTTAGTAGGTGCGTGACTGACTGTATAAGTGAGTGATTAAATGTGTTTTACTGAATGCATGGGTTAGTGACTGATACAGACATTCACACAGTTTAGTTTGTCAGTTGGTGTGTAAGCGGTTGCATGGGTTGGTGAGTAGCTAAATGAGGGTCTATATGGGTTATTGATTGTTTGTCTGAGTATCTGTAGGGGTGCCTGAGTGTCTGTGTGGGTGGGTGGGGGGGTGTGACTCTGTGCATAGATGTGTGAGTGGGTGACTCACTGGGTGTATGGGTTCAAGAGTGGATCTGTGAAGGGCTGTATGGGTGGGTGAGTATGTGTATGGGTGTGTTGGTGAGTGAATGGATATCTCAGTGGTACATGTGTGAGTAACTACATATGTGATAGGTAGTATATGTGAGTGTTGGAGTATATAAATGACTATATGTGAGAGTGAGTGATTGTGAGAGTGGCTGTATGGATGAGTGTGTGCTTGTATTAGTTATTGTATAAGAGTGTAAGTATGTGTTAGTATGTGTTTGAATAAGTGAGGTGGTATGTGTATAACTGTATAGGTGAGTAAATGGGAGTATGATTGATTCTTTGCATGACTGACTAGGTGTGTGAGTAACTCGATGGATGAGTGGCGGTGTGTGAGTGTCTGTATAGATATGTGAGTGCATATGATAGTGCTGTATTGATGGTTGACTGCATGTATGAGTGACTGTATGGGTGAATGAGTGGATGTGTGTGTAGACCTAGGAATTAGTGAGTGGGTATGTTCTAACTGGTATTGGTGTGTCTATGGTTTTGAAAATGGTAGTCTGTATTGTAGAGTGTGTGTATCAAAGGTTATATTAGGGTATGAGGAGGTGCATCAGATTATCACGTGGATGATGTCATCAGTGATGTCATTTGAGATGTCATCAGTGATGTCATCAGTGATGTCACTGACCATGTCATGAATGATGTAATATGTGACGTCATCAGCAGTGCATTGCGGGGGCGCGAGTTATAGTTAGCTGAACTAACTATAACGGACGAATTTCTCTGGTTTTGTACGAGTGAAATGTCCAACTAACTATAACGTCCCTGAAACCTGTGGTTTTTTCAGTGAATTTCTAAGGTTTTTTTAAATGCTAATTTCTAACTATAACGTCCCTGAAACCTATGGTTTTTTTCTGTGAATTTCAAAGGTTTTTTAAATGCTAATTTCTAACTATAACGTCCCTGAAACCTGTGGTTTTTTCAGTGAATTTCAAATGCTTTTTAAATGCTAATTTCTAACTATGCCTACAGAGGTAGCACATGTGCAGAAAGAGGAAGAAAGGCGCAGAAAGAAGCAAGAGAAATGCAGAAAGAGGCAACAGAAGTGCAGAAAGACGAAGAAAGGTGCAGAAAGAAGCAAGAGATGTGCACAAAGAACCAACAGAGGAGCAGACCGAGGCCTTGTTGCAAAGTCATCCTGTGCCCCCAACTTTTTGCTGACGGGTACTGGTGGTAACTGACTGACTAACCAGGCCCGGAGCCAGTGCTATGCTGAAAGACACTTAGAATACAGTGAAAATACCTACATACACTAGGGTACACTATGGGTTGGGGTACCCCTGTGATTGGCATGACCTCCCCAGTATGGCCCTAGTACATAATAGGGCAGGGGGATTAAAACTACCTCTAACTAAGAGGTGAAGAAGGAGGCAAGAGAAGTGCAGAAAGAAGCAACAGAGGTGCCGAAAGAGGCAAGAGAGGTGCATAAAAAAGCAAGTGAAGTGCAGAAAGAGGCAAATGAGGTGCAGAAAGAACCAACAGAGGTGCACAAAGAGGCAAGAGAGGCACAGAAAGAGGCAGGAGGGGTACATAAAGAAGGAAGAAAAGTGCAGAAAGAGGCAAGAGAATTGCTGAAAGAAGCAACAGAGGTGAAGAAAGAAGCAGGAGAAGTGCAGAAAGAGGCAAGTTAAGTGCAGATAGAAGCAAGGGCAGTGCAGAAAGAACCAACAGAGGTGCAGAAAGAGGGAAGAGGGGTGGAGAGAGAGGCAAGAGGGGTTTAGAAAATGGTAGGAGGGGTGCACAAAGAGGCAAGAGAGGTACAGAAAGATGCAGGAGGGGTGCATAAAGGAGAAAGAGAAGTACAGAAAGAAGTAACAGAGGTGCTGAAAGAGGCGCAAAGGTTGCAAAAAGAGCAAGAGAAGTGCAGAAAAAGGCAACAGAGGTACAAAAAGAGGCAAGAGAGGTGCAGGAACAGGCAGGAAAGGTGCAGAAAGAGGGAACAGGGGTGGAGATAGAGGCAAGAGAGGTGCAGAAAGAGAAAAGAGGGGTGCAGAAAGAGGCAAGAGATCTGCAGAAAAAAAAAAACGAGGTGTCAGGCAATTGAGGTGCAGAAAGAAGCAAGAGATCTGCAAAAAAAAGCAACAGACGTGCTGAAAGAGGCAATTGAGGTGCAGAAAGAAGCAAGAGAAGTGCAGAAAGAGGCAATGGAAGTGCAGAAAGAAGCAGCAGAGGAGTAGAAAGAGGCAAAAGGGGTGCAGAAAGAGGCAAGAAAAGTGCAGAAAGAGGCAACAGAGGTACAGAAAGAGACAAGAGAGATGCAGAAACAGGCCTGAAAGGTGCAGAAAGAGGGAACAGGGGTGCAGAAAGAAGCAAGAGAGGTGCAGAAAGAGAAAAGAGGGGTGCAGAAAGAGGCAAGAGATCTGCAGAAAAAAGCCACAGAGGTGATGAAAGAGGCAAGTCAGCTGCAGAAAGAAGCAAGAGAGGTGCACAAAGAGGCAGGAGAGGTGCAGAAAGAGGAGACAGAATTGCAGAAAGAAGCAAAAGAGGTGCTCAAAGAGGCAAGAGGGATGCAAAAAGAGGCAAGAGCAGAGCAGAAAGAACCAAGAGAAGTGCAGAAAGAAGCAACAGAGGTGCAAAAGGACCCACGAGGAGCGCAGAAAGAAGGAAGAGAAGTGCAGAAAGAAGCAACAGAGGTGCTGAAAGAGGCACGAAGGGTGCAGAAAGAGTCAAGAGAAGTGCAGAAAGAAGCAACAGAGGTACAAAAAAAGGCAAGAGTGGTGCAGAAAGAGGGAAGAGAGGTGTAGAAAGAGGCTAGAGATTTGCACAAAGAGGGAAGACGGGTGCAGAAACTAGCAACAGAGGTGTAGAAAGAAGCAAGAAAAGTGCAGAAAGAGGCAAGTGAGACGCAGGAACAGGCAAGAAAGGTACAGAAAGAGGGAAGACGAGTGCAGAAAGAGACAACAGGGTTGCAGAAAGAAGCAAGACAGATGCAGAAAGAAGCAAACAAAGTGCAGAATGAAGCAACAGGGGTGCAGAAAGAGGCAAGAGAAGTGTAGAAAGAAGCAACAGAGGTGCAGAAAGAGGCAAGAGAACTGCAGAAAAAGGCAAGAAAAGTGCAGAAAGAAGCAAAAGAGGTACATAAAGAGACAACAGGGGTGCAGAAAGAAGCATGAAAAGTGCAGAATGAAGCAACAGGGGTGCAGAAAAAGGGAGAAGAGAAGTGTAGAAAGGAGCAAGTGAGGTGCAGAAAGAGCCAGCAGAGGTGCAAAAAGAGGCAAGAGAGGTGCAGAAACAGGCAAGAGAAGTGCACAAAAGAGGCAAGAGAATTGCTGAAAGAAGCAACAGAGGTGTAGAAAAAAGCAAGAAAAGTGCAGAAAGAGGCAAGTGAGAAGCAAAAACAGGCAGGAAAGGTACAGAAAGAGGGAATATGAGTGCAGAAAGAGACAACATGGGTGCAGAGAGAAGCAAATGAGGTGCAGAAAGAGGCAACAGATGTGCAAAAAGAGGGAATAGAGGTGCAGAAAAAGGCAAGAAAAGTGCAGAAAGAGGCAAAAGAGGTACATAAAGAGACAACAGGGGTGCAGAAAGAAGCAAGACAGGTGCAGAAAGAAGCATAGAAAGTGCAGAATGAAGCAACAGGGGTGCAGAAAGAGGCAAGAGAAGTATAGAAAGGAGCAAGTGAGGTGCGGAAAGAGCCAACGGAGGTGCAAAAAGAGGCAAGAGAGGTCCAGAAACAGGCAACAGAAGTGCACAAAGAGGCAAGAGAATTGCTGAAAGAAGCAACAGAGGTGTAGAAAGAAGCAAGAAAAGTGCAGAAAGAGGCAAGTGAGATGCAAAAACAGGCAGGTAAGGTACAGAAAGAGGGAAGACGAGTGCAGAAAGAAACAACAGGGGTGCAGAAAGAAGCAAATGAGGTGCAGAAAGAGGCAACAGATGTGCAGAAAGAGGGAAGAAAACTGCAGAAAAAGGCAAGAAAAGTGCAAAAAGAGGCAAAAGAGGTACATAAAGAGACAACAGGGGCACAGAAAGAAGCAAGACATGTGCAGAAAGAAGCATGGAAAGTGCAGAATGAAGCAACAGGGGTGCAGAAAGAGGCAAGAGGAGTGTAGAAAGGAGCAAGTGAGGTGCAGAAAGAGCCAACAGAGGTGCAAAAAGAGGCAAGAGAGGTGCAGAAACAGGCAAGAGAAGTGCACAAAGAGGCAAGAGAATTGCTGAAAGAAGCAACAGAGGTGTAGAAAGAAGCAAGAAAAGTGCAGAAAGAGGCAAGTGAGATGCAAAAACAGGCAGGAAAGGTACAGAAAGAGGGAAGAGGAGTGCAGAAAGAGACAACAGGGGTGCAGAAAGAAGCAAATGAGGTGTAGAAAGAGGCAACAGACGTGCAGAAAGAGGGAAGAGAGGTGCAGAAAAAGGCAAGAAAAGTGCAGAAAGAGGCAAAAGAGGTACATAAAGAGACAACAGGGGTGCAGAAAGAAGCAAGTCAGGTGCAGAAAGAAGCATGTAAAGTGCAGAATGAAGCAACAATGGTGCAGAAAGAGGCAAGAGAAGTGTAGAAAGGAGCAAGTGACGTGCAGAAAGAGCCAACAGAGGTGCAAAAAGAGGCTAGAGAGGTGCAGAAACAGGCAAGAGAAGTGCACAAAGAGGCAAGAGAATGGCTGAAAGAAGGAACAGAGGTGTAGAAAGAAGCAAGAAAAGTGCAGAAAGAGGCAAGTGAGATGCAAAAACAGGCAGGAAAGGTACAGAAAGAGGGAAGACGAGTGCAGAAAGAGACAACAGGGGTGCAGAAAGAAGCAAATGAGGTGCAGAAAGAGGCAACAGACGTGCAGAAAGAGGGAAGAGAGGTGCAGAAAAAGGCAACAGAGGTGCAGAAAGAGGGAAGAGAGGTGCAGAAAATACAAGAGATTTGCAGAACGAGGTCAAGAGAAGTGCAGAAAAAGAAAGAAACGTGCAGAAAGAAGCAACAGAAATTCAGAAAGAGGCAAGAGAGGTGCAGAGGGAAGCAAGAGTGGCTTGCACACCATTAGTACCAATTTAACACCCACATTTAGCAATAAGTAACAGGTGACCATTCTAGGTTTGCAAAGGGCCTTCCACCACGCTGTAACACTTGTCGCTGCATTTTTGTTAACGTTTGACCCGTTTCAGCTAGAAACAAGGCTTTTTTTGTTCAAATCTGCAGATTAGGGTGCAGATGATGAATTATGTGGCTAATGCAGAAAATGTATAATTGTGCGAAAGTTGGTGCAGCCAAACAGTCAAATAATTCCAGTGGCCCTGTTCATACCTCTGACTAGGTCCACAAGTGCTCCTCAGTGATTCCATCTTTTTTTGTCTCACTGAGTTCATAGTTGAGCTTCTATGGAAACGAGAAAGACTAAACCTGAGGTTACCACTCCACAACACAGACTACCATACCACATAATTACTCTCCATAACACATAATCCCACTCTACATAATTCCTATACACTAAATACCACATACTTTCTATCCACATAATTTCACTGCACAACATACCACCTAATTCCACTACACACAACGTACATCCACTCCACTCCAAAAATCATTAGTAAAAAACTTTTGCATTTACAACGTCAATAGCTCTAATTCTCGCAAATGCGAAACCTATTACATTGCAAACACTTCTTTAACTAGTAGTCGCGTTTGCAGAGTGGTGGAATAAGGGTGCTGGGCCTCTGACCAGCGCTTAGGAACTCCGGTGCGTAGGGCTTACAGGAGGTACCAGTAGGGCTTCTTGGCCCCCAAAATCCCTCAGGAGTAAATTGGACTTTATCCCCCATCCCGTAGTCTGCCAGGAGGCACGTTTGCAGAATGGTGGACAAAGGGGGGCACGGCCTCCGAAGAGGTCTTAGCAATCCCACTGTGCGGGACTTACTGGAGGTAACAAGAGGGGTAGTTGGCCCCCCAAGGACATCCTTGGGGGCCAACTACCCCTCCTGTTACCTCCAGTAAGTCCCGCACAGCAGCATTGCTGAGTTCGAAGAGCAGGCCACGCCTCCTTTGCCCACCACTCTACAAACGTGCTCCCTGGTGCGCTCTTGGATGGGGATTGAAGTCCCTTTCGCTGCTGGGGGTCCTTTAGGGGCCAACTAGCCTACCTCTTACCTCCAGTAAGCCCCACACAGTGGGATTGCTGAGAGGTGGACAAAGGCCACGCCCCCTTTCTCCACCACTCTGCAAACGCACCCCCTGGCGCGTTCTAAGTTGGGGGATTAAGTCCCCTTGAATACTGAGGGTCCCTGGGGGCCAACTAGCCCACTAGGTACCTCCAGTAAGCGCCACACAGCTAGATTGCAGAGAGGTGGTCCGAGGCCACGCTCCCTTTTTACACCACTCTGCAAACGCGCCTCTTGGTGCACTGCTGCTCGGGGGATGAGGTCCACTTGTGTCCTGAGGTCCTCAGGACACAAGAGGACCTCATCGCCCCACCACCAGTGCGCCAAGAGGCGCATTTGCAGAGTGGTGTAAAAAGGGGCATGGCCTCGGACCACCTCTCTGCAGCACAGCTCTGTGGCGCATACTGGAGGTACCTGGTGGGCTAGTTGGCTCCCAGGGACCCTCAGTATTGAAGGGGACTTAATCCCCCAATTTACAATGCGCCAGGGGGGCTTAAGAATAATGAATCGCGGGAGTCCGCGCTTCATTTTTTTATTTTTTTTTCTCGGCCGGATTTGTGACCCCAGCGTGAATTCGGCTGATTTTTTATTTTTTTTAATGCTTTTTTGGGCCCTAGGGGTCCTTGTGGGACCCCCTTTGCAGGCCTAGGGGGTCCCACAAGGACGTTTCTACCCTGCCCCCTTTTCATGTTTTTTATCTATGTTTCACCCTTTTTCTTGTGACTCGGTTACACAAGATGGCTGCCAACACTTCCTGGTTTGGAGTGTTGGCAGCCAATCAGAATTGCGCTCGTGCTCGGGAGGCTTTGCGACTCCTACTCGGTGCTCAGATATCGATATTTTTCTTTTTTAAATTTCTCAGGAACTACTGAACAGATTTACACCATTTAAAAAAAAGGGCGCACTCTAAACCAAGACATACCTTTTTGCCAAATTTGGTGTAATTCCATTCAGCAGGTCGGGCTGTAGCCTGTAATAAAGTTTCCTATGGAAAATAACATGGAGAAACCGCGCTTTGGGACCCTCCTTTTTTCTCGGCCCCCGCTTGACGAATCACCCCGAAACTTTTAACACACAAACTGAGCGGTCCGGCCCTATTTTTTGAAAACTTTCACGACGATTCGTTAAACGGCGCCAAAGATATTGGCAAATCAAAAACCGCTTTTCCTATGGAAAAAAGGTTCTAACTATAACTGCCTACTGGCGACTGCCAGTAGGTAATATACATATATATATTCACTGAAAAAACCATAGGTTTTAGGGACAGTTATAGTTAGTTGGACATTTCACCCGTACAAAACCCGTGAAATTCCCCTGTTATAGTTAGTTCAGCTAACTATAACTCACGCCCCCGCAATGCACTGCTGATGACGTCACATATTACATCACTCATGACATGGTCAGTGACATCACTGATGACATCACTGATGACATCTCAAATTACATCACTGATGACATCACTGATGACATCATCCAGTGACTGTGTGTTTCTGTAAAGTTTAAATATGTTTAATATATATAGGGAAAGGCGTATTGAAGAATGAGTGGGTGTATAAGTGTCTGAATGGATGATTTAGTACGTGAGTGACTGACTCTACAAGTGAGTGATTAAACGTATCTTACTGAATGCATGGGTTAGTGACTAAACTGTGTGAATGTCTGTATCCGTCTGTTTGTTGGTGTGTAAGTGGATGCATGGATTTGCGAATAGCTACATGAGTGTCTATATGGGTTATTGATTGGTTCTCTGAGTATCTGTATGGCTGCCTGAGTGTTTGTGTGGGTGGGGTGTGTGTGACTCTATACATAGATGTGTGAGTGGGTGATTCACTGGGTTCATGATTTCAAGAGTGCATCTGGGATGGACTGCTTGGGTGGGTGAGTGTGTGTATGGGTGTGTTAGTGAGTGAATGTATATCTCAGTGGTACATGTGCGAGTAACTACATATGTAAAAGGCAGTATATATGTGTGTTAGAGTATTTAAATGGCTATAAGTGAGAGTGTGTTATTGTGAGAGTGGCTGTATGGATGCGTGTGTGCTTGTATCAGTTATTGTATAAGAGCGTAAGAATGTGCTAGTATTTGTATGAGTAAGTGAGCTGGTGTGTGTATAACTGTATAGGTGAGTAAATGGGTGTGTGATTAATTTTTTGCATGACTGACTAGGTGTGTGAGTACGTCTATGGATGAGTGGCGGTGTGTGAGTGTTTATATAGGTGTATGAGTGCATATGATAGTCCTGTACTGAGTTACTGTAAGTATGAGTGACTGTACAGGTGAGTGAGTGGATATGTGTGTAGACCTAAGAATCAGTGAGTGGGTATGTAGTTTTTGGTGTTGGAGTGTCTATGGTTTTGAGAATGGCAGTCTGTAATTTAGAGTGGGTGTATCAAAAGTTATATTAGGGTGTGAGAAGATGCATGAAATTATCACATGGATGATGTCATCAGTGATGTCATTTGAGATGTCATCAGTGATGTCACTGACCATGTCATGAGTGATGTAATATGTGACGTCATCAGCAGTGCATTGCGGGGCGCGAGTTATAGTTAGCTGAACTAACTATAACAGGGGAATTTCACGGGTTTTGTACGGGTGAAATGTCCAACTAACTATAACTGTCCCTAAAACCTATGGTTTTTTCAGTGAATTTCAAAGGTTTTTTAAATGCTAATTTCTAACTATAACGTGTCTGAAACCTATGGTTTTTTCAGTGAATTTCAAAGGTTTTTTAAATGCTAATTTCTAACTATAACGTGCCTGAAACCTATGGTTTTTTCAGTGAATTTCAAAGGTTTTTTAAATGCTAATTTCTAACTATAACGTGCCTGAACCCTATGGTTTTTTCAGTGAATTTCAAAGGTTTTTTAAATGCTAATTTCTAACCATAACGTGCCTGAAACCTATGATTTTTTAAGTGAATTTCAAAGGTTTTTTAAATGCTAGTTTCTAACTATGCTAACAGAGGTAGGACATGTGAAGAAAGAAGAAAAAACGCACAGAAAGAAGCAAAAGATGTGCAGAAAGAACCAACAGAGGAGCAGAAAGAGGCCTTGTTGCAAAATCATCCTGTGCCCACAACTTTTTCAGACGGGTACTGGTGGTAACTGACTCTGACTAACCAGAGCCAGTGCGCGTTTGCACAGTGGTGAAGGGAGGGGGCCTGAGGTGACATGTGTGCAAACGCGCCCCGTGGCGCGTTTTAAGTTGCGGGATTAAGTCCCCTTGAATCCTGAGGGTCCCTGGGGCCCAACTAGCCCCCAGGTACCTACAGTTAGGACCACAGAGCTGAGTTGCAGAGAGGCGTTCCGAGGCCACGCACTTTTTTCACCTCTCTGCAACGCAACTCTGTTGTGCTTACTGAAGGTACCTGGTGGGCTAGTTGGCCCCCAGGATTCAAAGGGAATTAACTCCCCAACTTAAAACGCACCACAGGGCGTGTTTGCGCACATGTCACCTGAGGCCCCGCCCCTCCCTTCACCACTGTGCAAACGCGCCCCGTGGCGCGTTTTAAGTTGGGGGATTAGGTCACCTTGAATCCTGAGAGTCCCTGGGGCCCAACTAGCCCACCAGGTACTTCCAGTAAGCACCACAGGCCTGCGTTGCAACGCCTGTAACAAATTGTGCAGTTGTGTTTAGGTAGTGAAGAGGGTCGTGCAGGGGGTAGTGTTTTAGGGTTTAGGGTAGTGCAGTGGTGTTTGTGTAGTGTAGGGGGTCATGCTGGGGGTAGATTTAGGGTTTAGGGTAGTGCAGTGGTGTTTGGGTAGTGTAGGGGGTCGTGCTGGGGTTAGTGTTTTAGGGTTTTAGGGTTTAGGGTAGTGCAGTGGTGTTTGGGTAGTGTAGGGGATACTGCTGGGGGTAGTGTTTTAGGGTTTAGGGTAGTGCAATGGTGTTTGGGTAGTGTAGGGGGTACTGCTGGGGGTAGTGTTTTAGGGTTTAGGGTAGTGCAGTGGTGTTTGGGTAGCGTAGGGGGTACTGCTGGGGGTAGTGTTTTAGGGTTTAGGGTAGTGCAGTGGTCTTTGGGTAGTGTAGGGAGTCGTGCGGGGGTATTGTTTTAGAGTTTAGGGTAGTGCAGTGGTCTTTGGGTAGTGTAGGGGTTGTGCGGGGGTAGTGTTTTAGGGATTAGGGTAGTGCATTGGTATTTGGGTAGTGTAGGGGGTCATGCGGGGGTAGTGTTTTAGGGTTTAGGGCAGTGCAGTGGTGTTTAGGTAGTGTAGGGGGTCGTGCTGGGGGAGTGTTTTAGGGTTTAGGGCAGTGCAGTGGTGTTCGGGTAGTGTAGGGGGTCGTGCTGGGGGAGTGTTTTAGGGTTTAGGGCAGTGCAGTGGTGTTCGGGTAGTGTAGGGGGTCGTGCTGGGGGAGTATTTTAGGGTTTAGGGTAGTGCAGTGGTGTTCGGGCAGTGTAGGGGGTCGTGCTGGGGGTGGTGTTTCAGGGTTTAGGGCAGTGCAGTGGTTTTCGGGCAGTGTAGGGGGTCGTGAAGGGGGTGGTGTTTCAGGGTTTAGGGCAGTGCAGTGGTGTTCGGGCAGTGTAGGGGGTCGTGCTAGGGGTGGTGTTTCAGGGTTTAGGGCAGTGCAGTGGTGTTCGGGCAGTGTAGGAGGTCATGCTGGGGGTGGTGTTTCAGGGTTTGGGGCAGTGCAGTGGTGTTCGAGCAGTAAAGGGGGTCATGCTGGGGGTGGTGTTTCAGGGTTTAGGGCAGTGCAGTGGTGTTCGGGCAGTGTAGGGGGTGGTGCAGGGGGTGGTGTTTCAGGGTTTAGGGCAGTGCAGTGGTGTTCGGGCAGTGTAGGGGGTGGTGCAGGGGTGGTGTTTCAGGGTTTAGGGCAGTGCAGTGGTGTTCGGGCAGTGTAGGGGGTCATGCAGGGGGTGGTGTTTCAGGGTTTAGGGCAGTGCAGTGGTGTTCGGGCAGTGTAGGGAGCGGTGCAGGGGGTGGTGTTTCAGGGTTTAGGGCAGTACAGTGGTGTTCGGGCATTGTAGGGGGTGGTGCTGGGGCTGGTGTTTCAGGGTTTAGGGCAGTGCAGTGGTGTTCGGGCAGTGTAGGGGGTCGTGCTGGGGCTGGTGTTTCAGGGTTTTGGGCAGTGCAGTGGTGTTTGGGCAGTGTAGGGGGTCGTGCTGGGGCTGGTGTTTCAGGGTTTAGGGCAGTGCAGTGGTGTTCGGGCAGTGTAGGGTGTTGTGCTGGGACTGGTGTTTCAGGGTTCAGGGCAGTGCAGTGGTGTTTGGGCAGTGTAGGGGGTCGTGCTGAGGCTGGTGTTTCACGGTTTAGGGCAGTGCAGTGGTGTTCGGGCAGTGTAAGGGGTCGTGCTGGGGCTGGTGTTTCAGGGTTTAGGGCAGTGCAGTGGTGTTCGGGCACTGTAGGCGGTCGTGCTGGGGCTGGTGTTTCAGGGTTTAGGGCAGTGCAGTGGTGTTCGGGCAGTGTAGGGGGTCGTGCTGGGGCTGGTGTTTCAGGGTTTAGGGCAGTGCAGTGGTGTTCGGGCAGTGTAGGGGGTCGTGCTGGGGCTGGTGTTTTAGGGTTTAGGGTAGTGCAGTGGTGTTCGGGCAGTGTAGGGGGTCATGCAGGGGCTGGTGTTTCAAGGTTTAGGGCAGTGCAGTGGTGTTCGGGCAGTGTAGGGGGTCATGCTGGGGCTGGTGTTTCAGGGTTTTGGGCAGAGCAGTGGTGTTCGGGCAGTGTAGGGGGTCATGCTGGGGGTAGTGTTTCAGGGTTTAGGGCAGTGCAGTGGTGTTCGGGCAGTGTAGGGGGTCGTGCTGGGGGTGGTGTTTCAGGGTTTAGGTCAGTGGTGTTCGGGCAGTGTACGGGGTCTTGCTGGGGGTGATGTTTCAGGGTTTAGGGCAGTGCAGTGGTGTTCGGGCAGTGTAGGGGTCTTGCTGGGGGTAGTGTTTCAGGGTTTAGGGCAGTGCAGTGGTGTTCGGGCAGTGTAGGGGGTCATGCTGGGGGTGGTGTTTCAGGGTTTAGGGCAGTGCAGTGGTGTTCGGGCAGTGTAGGGGGTCGTGAAGGGGGTGGTGTTTCAGGGTTTAGGGCAGTGCAGTGGTGTTCGGGCAGTGTAGGGGGTCGTGCTAGGGGTGGTGTTTCAGGGTTTAGGGCAGTGCAGTGGTGTTCGGGCAGTGTAGGGGGTCATGCAGGGGCTGGTGTTTCAGGGTTTAGGGCAGTGCAGTGGTGTTCGGGCAGTGTAGGGGTCGTGCTGGGGTAGTGTTTTAGGGTTTAGGGTAGTGCAGTGGTGCTTGTGTAGTGTAGGGGGTCGTGCTGGGGGTAGTGTTTTAGGGTTTAGGGTAGTGCAGTGGTGTTTGTGTAGTGTAGGGGGTCATGTTTTAGGGTAGTGCAGTAGTGTTTGGGTAGTGTAGGGGGTCGTGCTGGGGTTAGTGTTTTAGGATTTAGGTTAGTGCAGTGGTGTTTGGGTAGTGTAGGGGGTCGTGCTGGGGGTAGTGTTTTAGGGTTTAGGGTAGTGCAGTGGTGCTTGTGTAGTGTAGGGGGTCGTGCTGGGGGTAGTGTTTTAGGGTTTAGGGTAGTGCAGTGGTGTTCGGGCAGTGTAGGGGGTCATGCTGGGGGTGGTGTTTCAGGGTTTAGGGCAGTGCAGTGGTGTTCGGGCAGTGTAGGGGGTCGTGAAGGGGTGGTGTTTCAGGGTTTAGGGCAGTGCAGTGGTGTTCGGGCAGTGTAGGGGGTCATGCAGGGGCTGGTGTTTCAGGGTTTAGGGCAGTGCAGTGGTGTTTGGGCAGTGTAGGGGGTCGTGCTGGGGGTAGTGTTTTAGGGTTTAGGGTAGTGCAGTGGTGCTTGTGTAGTGTAGGGGGTCGTGCTGGGGGTAGTGTTTTAGGGTTTAGGGTAGTGCAGTGGTGTTTGTGTAGTGTAGGGGGTCATGTTTTAGGGTAGTGCAGTAGTGTTTGGGTAGTGTAGGGGGTCGTGCTGGGGGTAGTGTTTTAGGATTTAGGTTAGTGCATTGGTGTTTGGGTAGTGTAGGGGGTCGTGCTGGGGGTAGTGTTTTAGGGTTTAGGGTAGTGCAGTGGTGTTTGTGTAGTGTAGGGGGTCGTGCTGGGGGTAGTGTTTTAGGGTTTAGGGTAGTGCAGTGGTGCTTGTGTAGTGTAGGGGGTCATGCTGGGGGTAGTGTTTTAGGGTTTAGGGTAGTGCAGTGGTGTTTGTGTAGTGTAGGGGGTCATGTTTTAGGGTAGTGCAGTGGTGTTTGGGCAGTGTAGGGGGTCGTGCTGGTGGTAGTGTTTTAGGATTTAGGTTAGTGAAGTGGTGTTTGGGTAGTGTAGGGGGTCGTGCTGGGGGTAGTGTTTGAGGGTTTAGGATAGTGCAGTGGTGCTTGTGTAGTGTAGGGGGTCGTGCTGGGGGTAGTGTTTTAGGGTTTAAGGTAGTGCAGTGGTGTTTTTGTAGTGTAGGGGGTCATGTTTTAAGATGCAATGCTCCAATACCTGACCAGTCTGCACTACATAAAACTGCAAAAAACTAAAAATAAAAAGTGTTTTGCACACTTTTGTCATTGGGCTATATGTGGGCTACATCTGGGTAATATTCGTGCTACATTTGGGCTCTTTTTTCACTGGTGGCCATCTTGGAAGACTTCTTTGTTATGAAGTTTCCTAATTTCTTCATTTACTGCAGTCTTCTCAGTAGGAAATGCTTTCAGTTTTTTACTTTGATTCCATCAAGAAGGCATTCAGATGTGTCTCACATCTGCCATAAATTCAGAATGTTAGCACTCTAGTTGCTCATTAGATCACTGGAGTAAAGCTACTGCTCACCAGGGAGTTAACTGGTAGTCTGCTGCTGGTATTGAAAGTGATTGTTTCAGTCTGCATGTCAGAATTTTCTAATGAAATAGAAGAGGATTTCAGATCTCACTTAAAACATGCCCTAATTTTTCTTTCTGCAGCACTAACCATAATTTCTATTTCAAAAAGAACCCCTCATTTTGTTCCTTTTTAAATTAAATGTTTTAAGTGTTACCGGTTTATTCCAATCAAGATGGCTTCAGGTGTGCCATACTTTTGTCATAAGTAAGGCTGTTAGCGCTCTAGTTGTTCTTTAGAACACTCTGGGAAGCTGCAGTAGAACACAAAGGCATCAACTGGCAGGCTGCTCCTGTTGAAATATAACAGGAAGATATTTGAGATCACACTTGAAATATGTCCTAATTTTTCTTTCTACAGCACTAACCATAATTTCTATGACAAAATGAACCCCATCATTTTGTTCCTTTTTAAATTAAATGTTTTAAGTGTTACCAGTTTATTCCAATCAAGATGGCTTCAGGTGTGCCATACGTTTGTCATAAGTAAGGCTGTTAGCACTCTAGTTGTTCTTTAGAACACTCTGGGAAGCTGCAGTAGAACACAAAGGCATCAACTGGCAGGCTGCTCCTGTTGAAATATAACAGGAAGATATTTGAGATCACACTTGAAACATGTCCTAATTTTTCTTTCTACAGCACTAACCATAATTTCTATGACAAAATGAACCCCATCATTTTGTTCCTTTTTAAATTAAATTGTTTAAGTGTTACCAGTTTATTCCAATCAAGATGGCTTCAGGTGTGCCATACTTTTGTCATAAGTAAGGCTGTTAGCACTCTAGTTGTTCTTTAGAACACTCTGGGAAGCTGCAGTAGAACACAAAGGAATCAACTGACAGTCTCTGCCCTTGTTGGATGTACATGTTTTACTGAGAATGTCAGACTTCATTCTCACATGAGTGAGAAAGATAATGTGAATTTACAGAAAATATGCTCTCATTTTAGCTTCTGGAGCACCTTCCAAACCTCCATGGGACAAGCATGAGAAAATAGTGTTCTCTCAAACATGATTCATGATATCCCAGCAGAAGGTTTTTCACATGGTAAAATCACCTTAGAATACACCACAATTCCTAAAATTAGTATGGTACCATCAACAAATAAATTCTAATGTAACTAAAGCCTGTTATCACCCTTTATAGTTCTCCTTTTGGTGACCCTCAAAATCTTCTATTCACTACAATGCATTTCAATGAGGTACTATCATTTATATTGGTCCCAAGATGGCTGCCAGCAATTCCAGGATGAAGTGCTGACAGCCAATCAGATCTCACAATGACATGTGTGGTTAGGCTCCGCTCAGATATATATGTGACTTTACTTTTGATTTTCTCAGGAACTACTGAACGGATTTACACCATTTAAGCAAAAGGCACGACAATGAACCAAGGGCTACCTCTTTGCCAAATTTGGTGTAATTCCGTTCAGCAGTTCGGGCTGTAGCTGCGACTAAAGGTTCCTATGGAAAAATGAATGGGGAAAACGCGTTTTGGGACCCCCCTTTTTCTCGGCCCCCGCTTGACGTATCACCCCGAGACTTTCAGGATAGGAGCGGACCGGAGCGCCCCAACAAGTTGGAAACTTTCGCGAAGATTCGTCAACCGGCGCCAACGTTATTTCAAATAGAATGTCGCGGATTTCCTATGGATAATAGGTTTTAACTATAACTATCTACTGGCGACCGCCAGTAGATAATATACATATATATATATATATATATATATATATATATATATATATATATATATATATATATATATATATATATATATATATATATATATACGCAGTGAAAAGAGCAAGTGGTGGGAATCAAGATCCCTCCAGAGGTACATTGACGTCAACCGGATCCCAAGGGGACTGAGGATATTGACAGCCCCCAGTTATGAGAATCCCAATCCCGACCTCATGAAAGAATGGGCTGAGAGTAATCTAGAGTCATCACGGAGACTAGTTTTGATTCTCATCAAATACGCAGATATTGACCGAGCACAATTACTCAAGGAGATCGCAGAAATAAATGAGGAATTAGACAAAATAGAAGTAACGGAGGAAAAAACCAAATTAATTAATGATATGACAATGAGACTCAAAAAAGAGGAGGCCAAAATCATGGAAAGGAAGGCATTTAAATTCCAGAGGGATCGCAATGATTACGAGCTGGGGCAAATTTTTACATTTGCTAAAAAATATGACGCCCTACGAGTCTCCAAATACAGGGCTACTGAAAATCTGAAAGTCCCCAACAGGAATACGAACACTGTTGAAACATCTCAGTCTGACATGAGTTCAATGGGGGGCAGTGACTCAGATTCTGAACTACGCAGTATGGGTGAAAGTGGCCGAACAACAAAACCATCACCCGGGGAGGAGATTAAGTTTTTATGCCACGAAAGAAGGCAAACTCTCCGCCCCAGACCACAAAGAAACTACAGCGAAAGTTTGCCAACTACAAGCGCAGGCAGAGGAGCAAGGCAAGCAGGAGGCGCTCAAAATCGCAACAAAAAGAGGGGAAGGGGACAGTGGACAAAGAAATAAGGACTGAATCTGACACAAACAGAACCGTTATAAACCTAACACAGGTGAAATTAACCAATGATGAAGAAAATATTCTTAAGTTAGGTTTATCGTTTGCCCTTGAAACAGACTTTGATTACGCTTCCACAAGACTGGACATTTACAAAGCGGTTAGAAAATTGAAATTGAAGAAATTCCATGCGCTTAATAAAACATCTACGGAAATGAGAGGCATGGATAAAACTAGTGGATTGACACAATCAGATGCCCCTATCCTTATGGAGATGCAGGAATTGTGGGAAACAGAAGGGGCTGGGTATGATGAATCCAATCAGCAATACAATATGTCTGGTGAAGACATCACATATCCACAACAGAAAATACAATCGACACACTACAAGCCAGTGTCCACATTTAATCCCATAATGCCTCGTGATTCAATGGATGTCCTCCATGAAAATGTTACAGCCCAAATCAAAAAATTGCACAAGGAAACTCAAATCAAGCGGCGTAAATATAACAAACAGAATCAACAATACAAAGCCCTCATTTTCAAACTGAAATTTGAGAAGAATGTGATCATTAGAAGTAGTGACAAAGGAGGAAACATTGTACTCTGGACGCGTGAGGAATACGATAAGGAGGCGTACTCACAACTTAACGACAGGGAATGCTATCTACGGAATACACCTGCGGCCATGAAGGAGGCACACAGAGATTATTATAAGAAATTGATGACATGGAGAAACAAACAACTGATTACTGAAGATGAATACAAATTTTTGAAAAAAGACAATCCGGTAACCCCGTCCATATACTTCATCCCCAAAATCCATAAGGACATTAACAAACCTCCTGGCAGGCCAATTATATCTGCCAGGGATGGGATTCTAGAAAAGACATCAGTGTATATAGATTATTTTTTACAAGGCTTTGTGAAATCATTGCAATCATATGTACAGGACACTGGGGATTTTCTACGTAAGATCAAACAAGTGGTTTGGAGGGAGGGTTACTGGATGTTGGCACTGGACGTGACATCCCTGTATATCAGTATCAGACACAATGACGGTATACGAGCGGTTCAGTATTATCTTTCCCGAAGGCCACTTCAATATAAAGACCACAATGATATGTTACTTGAAATGTTGGAGCATTGCCTTAAGAACAATAATTTCATGTTTAACAATCTCATTTATCAACAGATAAGGGTTGTAGCTATGGGGGCCAGTTTCTCTCCCAGCTATGCTTGTCTCCATATGGGCAGCTTGGAGGAACTGGTCCTCATGCGCAATTTTGGAAACATATTGGATGATAATGTGATTGTTTGGCTGCGATATATTGATGACTTATTTGTATTGTGGAATGGCACCAAACAACAGGCATAGGCATTTGTAACTGGAATCAATGCTAATGACCTGAACCGCCACTTCACAGTCACAATGAGCCAAACATCAATCACGTTTCTTGACACTGAAGTATATATACACAATAACAGAATGGAGACAAGGCTCTATAGAAAGGAAACCTCTGGTAATTCCACTTTACATGCTAGTAGCGCACACCCGGCACATCTCATTAGCAGCATCCCATATGAGGAGATGCTACGCCTCAGAAGAATATGTAGCAATGAATCGGATCTGAGGGAGGCACAGGAGCATAGTAAACGAAGATTTCAGGATAGGGGATACTCTGAGAAAATCATTAACAGCGCAATGATGAAATCCATGAGGCACAGTAGAGATGAGCTCCTAATAGACAAAAGGGAGGTGGTCCACACTGTATCTCAGGGAGGGGCGAATGACAGAGGAGGAGCTAGTGGTGAGACCAACCAGATGAGAATTATCATGGGCTACAGTAGACAGCATACTAGCCTCCACCGAATCATCAACAAAAACTGGCCCACAGTGCTTAGTGATCCAGTGATTGGACCTACATTACCATCCAGGGTGTTCATTACACATAGGAGGGGCCCTTCTATGAGGGATAAGTTGGTGAATACTAGTCCGGAAACAAAGGAAAAAACCACTTGACTGCAGACCAATAGTGGGTTTTTCAAATGCAAAACTTGTGAGGCTTGCCTCCATGGTATTAACACCAAAACATATAAAAACCCCTTCAGTGATAAGGAACATAAGATTCTTAAACTCCTTACATGTAAAACAGAATATGCTATATATGTACTTATATGTCCATGCGGGCTTCAGTACGTAGGTAGCACTAAGCTACCTGTACATAAACGCATTTTGCAACACCTTAGTGCTATATCCAACCAAGACAACACATATCCGGTGGCACGACATTTCAGGGAGTTTCACAGCAGCAACAATGAGGTGCTCAAATACTTTGTGGTAGATGCGATTTCACCTAGTAGGAGAGGCGGTGACAGGGAATCCAAACTGCGTAAACTGGAGACAAGATATATTCTCCAGTGTGATTCCAAAACCCCAGGGGGGCTGAATGCCACGGAGGACTTACATACATGTTTAGGATAAATAATAACATCAGTGGGTTTTAACTGTGCATTTATAAGTGTATATACATTGACTGACTATGCAATTTGAACTCTTTTTACCTACCATTTTTAACACAGATGAGGGTTTATGAACTTGTTTTATAGGCATCTTTATATTTATATATCTATTTATATTTTTTATATATATATATCTATTTATATATTTATATTTAAACCAGTGGGGGGATTCTCACAAACCTGTAACCAAGTATACATTGTGATGGCTAGGACTCTCACCTTTAGAGGCGGCATGAGAGCAACGGAAATTAAGTTTCTGCGGGGGGTTTAGATGTCTGTTCATATGATACGTTACAAATACATGAATGATGTACACCCAATCCACGGGTAGGACTTGATATGTAAGATACCACATCTCCGGAGGCCACCTGTAAACAAGGCCACATATCCTATATCAGTTCCTGTTAGCTCTTACACTGCAACAATGTCAACGTCAAAATGGTAACTGTCGAAGATGAATCATTTAAGTATTTTTTAACAGTCACAGGTTACAGGTTCAATTCATCACAACAATAATGTTCGTACATGCACGGGCAGTTGCCACATAGACATAAATTGCAAACTTTCGATATGCAGGGTACTTTGGATAAGGGGATTTAACCCAGAATAATATTATTTATTGTCTTTGACAGTATAGTATAAAAAATATATATATTCCATCAAGGGCGATTAAGTTATTAGACCCAAAAAAGAGTGTGGCAAATTGAACTTGGAGCATTCATGCCGATATTCATTTTATCTAATGGTAACAGCAGGCAAACAATGTATTTGCACACTTATTTTCTGCTACTATGAAGTGATTATTTTTAATAGTTGGTTTTAACCTCTTTTTTCATACTGTTATTTATATGGATTTTATTGTTTTTTAACCTGCAAACGGGCTTAATATCATAAGAGAATGTATGGTGAATAATTCAACTTAAAGCAAAATGTTTTTTATGTCTATGAGCACTCTGCTCACGTGATTGTCAGTAATTTGCACTGTCACTTTAAATATGGGAGCTCAACATGAGTACAATGTCATGTGAACAAGGCTCGGACGAGCCGAAACGTTATGGCGGCATCAGAGGAATAAATATTGGATTTGCACTACCTTTTGGTCCGTGTCCGTGATTCGTGGTCTTAAGGAGGATTCCTGTAGACCTGACGCGGAAAGGAGTTTATATATATATATATATATTATCTACTGGCGGTCGCCAGTAGATAGTTATAGTTACAACCTATTATCCATAGGAAATCCGCGACATTCTATTTGAAATAACTCTCTTGCCGGTTGACGTAACTTCGCAAAATTTTCAAACTTTGTGGGGCGCTCCGGTCCGCTCCTACCCTGAAAGTCTCGGGGGGATTTGTCAAGCGGGGGCCGAGAAAAAGGGGGGTCCCAAAACGCGTTTTCCCCATGCAATTTTCCATAGGAAACTTTAGACACGGCTACAGCCCGAACTGCTGAACGGAATTACACCAAATTTGGCAAAGAGGTAGTTCTTGGTTCAGAAAGAACCCTTTTGTTAAATGGTGTAAATCCGTTCAGTAGTTGCTGAGAAAATCAAAAGTAAAAAGATAGATATATCTATGGCCGCGTCGGATTCGCGCACCCTCCCGATCACGAGCTGCATGCTAATTGGCTGTCAACACTCCAAATCAGGAAGTGTTGGCAGCCATTTTGTCCTCGGTAGAACCGAGGGACAGAAACAAGTGCGCAAAGCGCACAAAGGGGCAGGGTAGAAACACCCTGACCCTCTAGAGTCTGCTCAGGGGGTCCCACAAGGACCCCCTGGGCAAAAAATATTTTTTTTTAAAAATCGGCAGGATGCGCTCTGGGTGCGCGAATCCTGCCGAAAAAAAAATCGAAGCGCGGTCTCCCGCGCTTCGATAGTTAATTGGCCCCCGGGTGGGCCAAGTCCCGAGGGCATGCTGGGGGGTTCATTTTATGTGTGGGGGCCTCTAAGGGCCCCCAAGCCTCAGGGTCCACCACCCCCGGGGCTTTATGTATAATGGTGCGGGAGGGCTCTGAGCCCTCCCGCAGCCCCGGGACCGCCACCTCCCGGGGCTTCTTTTTTATTTTTGAAAAACCTGTGTGGGGGGCTCCAGCCCCCACACGCCCGAGGACCACCACCTCCCGGGGCACTAAGAAAAATTACAATGGGGGTCCGTTTTGGACCCCCAAGCCCCGGGGACCACCACCTCCCCGGGGCTTTCAAAATGTAAGGAGGGGTGCCGCGCGGCCCCCTCCTGGAGCCTGTGGTGGCCCTGGGGACCGCCACCCCCAGGGCCGGCTCCTGCAGTGTCCCGGGTGCCTACCCCGGGACACTGCTGTTTGCAATGACAGGACGGGAGCCTCGCGGCTCCCGTCCTGTCATTGCAAACTGCTTTGGATATTGGAAGAGAGAGCAGGAAACCTGCTCTCTCTTCCAATATCCAAGCTGATTGCTTTCCACATGGGGAGCAGCATGTTAGCTGCTCCCCATGTGTAAAGCTAATGCCGGCTCCCGTAGGACACGGGGAGCCGGCGGGACTGTGGGGGTTTGGGGACCCCCACACAGTCCCCAACGAGAGGCCAGGCCCCGGGGGATGGGGTCCCCGGGGCCATAAGTGGCCATGGAGGGGGGCCACGCAGCCCCACTCCCCAAAGGTAAAAAAAGTTTAAAAAAAAAAAAAGTGCAAGGCCGGCCCCGGGGATGGGGTCCCCGGGGCCTTAAGTGGCCTGAGGAGGGGGCCACGCAGCCCCCTCCAAATAAAAAAAGAGGCCATGCCCGGGGGATGGGGTCCCCGGGGCCAATACAGGCCCAGGGAAGGGGGGCCACGCGGCCCCCTTCCCGTTTTAAAAAAAAAAAATTTAAAAAAAGAGGTAAGGCCCTGGGGGATGGGGTCCCCAGGGCCTAAAAATAGGAAAAAGGAAGGGGGCCACACAGCTCCCCTTCAGAGGGAAAAAAACAAAAAAAAAAAAAACGATCGGGCCCGCAGGCCCCGCCCCTTCCTTCACCACTCTGCAAACGCGCCCCTGCCGCGTTTGCAGAGGGGAACGATCCCCTTGAATACTGGGGTCCCTGGGGCCAACTAGCCCACCAGGAACCTCCAGTATGCGCCAGGGGCTGCCTTGCAGAGAGGTGTACAAAGGCCACGCCCCTTTTACACCTCTCTGCAACGCAGCTCTGTGGCGCTTTTGGAGGTTTATGGTGGGCTAGTTGCACCCCAGGGACCCTCAGGATTCAAGGGAGTTAATCCCCGACTTAAAACGCGCCACGGGGCGCGTTTGCACAGTGGTGAAGGGAGGGGCGGGGCTTCAGGTGACATGTGTGCAAACAGGCCCCGTGGCGCGTTTTAAGATGGGAATTAAATCCCCTTCAATCCTGAGGGTCCCTGGGGGCCAACTAGCCCAACAGGTACGTCCAGAAAGTACCACAGAGCTGCGTTGCAGAGAGGTGTAAAAGGGGTGTGGCCTCTGTACATGTCTCTGCAACGCAGCCCCTGGCGCATACTGGAGGTTCCTGGTGGGCTAGTTGGCCCGTAGAGACCCTCATGATTCAAGGGGACTTAATCCCCCAACTTAAAACGCGCCACGGGCGCGTTTGCACAGATGTCACCTCAGGCCCCGCCCCTCCCTTCACCATTGTGCAAATATTCCTCTAAAATCAGCCGAAATACGAATTCCGATTTACTCACCTGTTATCAGGAGAGACCTCAGTGCTGTATCTTTCAGCCCAGTACTGGTCCTGAAAAGTAATTTTAACCGTACTTACCAGTAACTTGAATTTCCTTCCATAGGCTAACATTGACTGGTTTCACTTGGAAATTCTTCTAAGTGTGGAGTTTTGGAACTTTAAAATATTCCTCTAAAATCAGCCGAAATACGAATTCCGATTTACTCACCTGTTATCAGGAGAGACCTCAGTGCTGCATCTTTCAGCCCAGTACTGATCCTCAAAAGTAATTTTAACCGTACTTACCAGTAACTTGAATTTCCTTCCATAGGATATAATTGCCTGCTTTTTGCTGAAAAAGTTTCTAAGTGTTGATTTTTGAAACATACAAATATTCCTCTAAAATCAGCCGAAATACGAATTCCGATTTACTCACCTGTTATAAGGAGAGACCTCAGTGCTGTATCTTTCAGCCCAGTACTGGTCCTGAAAAGTAATTTTAACCGTACTTACCAGTAACTTGAATTTCCTTCCATAGGCTAACATTGACTGGTTTCACTTGGAAATTCTTCCAAGTGTGGAGTTTTGGAACTTTAAAATATTCCTCTAAAATCAGCCGAAATACGAATTCCGATTTACTCACCTGTTATCAGGAGAGACCTCAGTGCTGTATCTTTCAGCCCAGTACTGGTCCTGAAAAGTAATTTTAACCGTACTTACCAGTAACTTGAATTTCCTTCCATAGGCTAACATTGACTGGTTTCACTTGGAAATTCTTCTAAGTGTGGAGTTTTGGAACTTTAAAATATTCCTCTAAAATCAGCCGAAATACGAATTCCGATTTACTCACCTGTTATCAGGAGAGACCTCAGTGCTGCATCTTTCAGCCCAGTACCGGTCCTGAAAAGTAATTTTAACCGTACTTACCAGTAACTTATATTTTCTTCCATAGGAATCCATTGTCTGGTTTTCAGCAGAAAAGTGTCAACTTTTAAAATACAATAATATTCCTTAAAAATCACGACTGTAACCAAAACGCTTTTACTCAACTGTTTACAGGAGATGTACCAGGACTGAATCTAGGATCCAGTCCTGTGGTTAGAAAAGTAATCCATAAAGTAACTAATTGCATTTAACTAGAAATTCACATTGAGCTGAATGTTGCATTGTGTTTGAAAATGTGGTGCCCATTGCAACAACTGTAACTACTGTACTTAAAAGTCTATTGCCTATGTGCAAAGTATTTAAACTAAAGTAATTCATTCCGAGAAAGTATTTTTTGTAATGTAATGTATAATGTAATTACAATGTAATTTAAAAATAAAATATGTTAAAAAAAAATTCTAAAAATGTAATAAATCAGTATGAAAAAAATTAATATAACAATTAATACATTTAAAAATTGTCATTTACAAAACCTTTGAAATTCACTAAAAAAACGTAGGTTTCAGACATGTTATAGTTAGGAATTAGCATTTAAAAAACCTTTGAAATTCACTGAAAAAACCATAGGTTTCAGATAAGTTATAGTTAGAAATTAGCATTTAAAAAACCTTTGAAATTCACTGAAAAAACCATAGGTTTTAGGGACAGTTATAGTTAGTTGGACATTGCACTCGTACAAAACCCATGAAATTCCCCCGTTATAGTTAGTTCAGCTAACTATAACTCGCGCCCACAATGCACTGCTGATGACGTCACATATTACATCACTCATGACATGGTCAGTGACATCACTGATGACATCACTGATGACATCTCAAATGACATCACTGATGACATCATCCACGTGATAATCTGATGCACCTCCTCACACCCTAATATAACCTTTGATACACCCAATCTAAATTACAGACTGCCATTCACAAAACCATAGACACTCCAACACCAATAACTACATACCCACTCACTGATTCTTAGGTCTACACACACACATCCACTCACTCACCCGTACAGTCACTCATACTTATGGTCACTCAGTACAGGACAATCATATGCACTCTTACTCCTATATAGACATTCAAACACCGACACTCATCCATAGAGGTACTCACACACCTAGTCAGTCATGCAAATAATTAAACACACTGCCATTTACTCACCTATACAGTTATACACACACCAGCTCACTTAATCATACAAATACTAGCACATTGTTACGCTCTTATACAATCACTGATACAAGCACACACTCATCCATACAGCCACTATCACAATCACTCACTCTCAGCTTATAGCTATTTATATACTCCAATACACATATATACTGCCTTTCACATATGTAGTTACTCACACATGTACCACTGGGACATACATTCACTCACTAACACACTCTTACACACACTTACCCACCCATACAGTCTATCACAGATGCACTCTTGAAACCATCCACCCAGTGAATCACCCACTCACACATCTATGCACAGTCGCACACACCCCATCCACACAAACACTCAGGCACCCATACAGATACTCAGACAACAAATCAATAACTCTTATAGACACTCATGTATGTATTCACAAACCCATGCAGCCACTTACACAGCAATAGACAGACGGATACAGACATTCACCCAGTTTAGTCACTAACCCATGCATTCAGTAAGATACGTTAAATCACTCACTTATAGAGTCAGTCACGCACCTACTAAATCATCCATACAGACACTTACACACCCACTCATTCTTCAATACGCCTTTCCTATATATATTAAACATATTTAAACTTTACAGAAACACACAGTCCCTGGATGATGTCATCAGTGATGTCATTTGAGATGTCATCAGTGATGTCATCAGTGATGTCACTGACCATGTCATGAGTGATGTAATATGTGACATCATCAGCAGTGCATTGCGGGCGCGAGTTATAGTTAGCTGAACTAACTATAACGGGGAATTTCACGGGTTTTGTACGAGTGCAATGTCCAACTAACTATAACTGTCCCTAAAACCTATGGTTTTTTCAGTGAATATATATATATATATATATATATATATATATATATATATATATATATATATATCACGAAGAAATCCCAATGTTGCGACAAGTACTCCGGCGCAACACACGGGCACAGACTCCAACAGTTGGTGTGGAAACAGGATGGTAGTTTATTCACACATCAGAAAAGGTCCAACATGACGCGTTTCGGCTGCCAGACATGCAGCCTTGATCACATAGCGCTATGAACAGACATGTGCAATATATATACAGGTGAGTGTGCTTTGAATGTAGTAGTCTGATTACTATGTCCATTGTCATGAGAAAGCATTTTACTACAGCTAGTACCAGAAGTCATACATGTCATTTTACTACAAGCAGGAAAACAAGCTACTAGTGACATGACAAGGCATAAAGACAACAGGAAAGACAGACTATGAAAAAATGAAGATAAAAACCTGTGGCGGCGAAATTCATTACAAGTGCAATACATGCACGAGCAAAACTCCCAATTGTCTGGCTATTACACGGCCTGAGTAGACAAACATCTAATTCTGTTTGTGTTTATCACAATATGGTGCGATGAAGGTGTCAGCCTTCTATCGTGTTCTGGCGTGTGGCGAAGTGCCTATGACTCTGGTTTAGGCTCATAAAGTCTCAGCCGCTGGGCCCCTTGGATGACCCTGCCAGTTAATGAGAAAATAAAAGACCGTGCCAGGAGCCTTGGAGGTGAAAAAAATCGGGACAGAAATAATGTGTACGCCAAAGATATCAAAATGTATGAAAGTGCTGTCTGCTGCGCAAGCCTCTAAGTTATGTGCTACAATACATCGTCCTGGCAACATGAGGCCCAGAAACAAGCAACCAACAGGACAAAGGTAAGCGGCTACTACAAAGCACAAATGTGAAAGGAACGCACATGGTGAGAGTGGTGGAGAGGGTGTGCATAGGGGAGAGTGGAGGAGACGTGCGTGAAAAGTGCACAATGAATAAAGTGGTGAAAATAACTACCTGATTAAAAATCTCCTCCAATCCAAAAGACTTGTGGTTAAAAATATCTATATGCCATGTTGTGACTATAGGTAACATGTGCATACAAGTCAAGGAGAACCTTAATATCCTTTATGTGTGGATCTAACCAGCCTAACCTAAAGTGTGTGGCGACAAAGACGTGCGTGTTGCAGCTAATGTGTGTGTAATAAGTTGCAAACAAAGTATTTAAAAAATAACTGCTTAAATGCAAGGCGTCAGACAAGTGCAACACTAACATTGGAGTGAAACAAAATTGAAAAAGAAAAAGAAACAGAAAAAGAAAAAGAAACATACTCAGTCAAGCATATGTTACCTATAGGACAACAGATGTCACAGACCTCTAGTTCTAGGTGCCTGAATAGCCGCCCCTAGTAAATACATATACTGATAGGATTACAGAAAGTGGTATAGGTCCTCACTAGTGTTGAGGCCCGCAGGCGCCTTGGTGTTAAATTGCAAAATATATTTGCTTTCCATTTGTCGTAACAGCTTCTCCCTGTTGCCTCCCCTTCTAAGTGTTGGAATACAGTCAATGACCGAGTACCTCAGGTGTTCCAGGTTATTATGATGTGTCTCTTTGAAGTGTCTGGCCACTGGATATGTGGGGTCACTATTCACAATGGCTCTCAGGTGTTGTAGGATGCGCATGTGTACTGCTAACTTGGTACTCCCGATGTAGCGGAGACCACAATCACATTCCAGAATGTAAATGGCATACTCTGTTCTGCATGTAAGGTGGTGTTTGATGATGAGAGGTGTCAGTCTGAATGAGGAATCTAATTGTGTTATGTTTTTTCACTGACCATGTCATGAGTGATGTAATATGTGACATCATCAGCAGTGCATTGCGGGGGCGCGAGTTATAGTTAGCTGAACTAACTATAACGGGGGAATTTCACGGGTTTTGTACGAGTGCAATGTCCAACTAACTATAACTGTCCCTAAAACCTATGGTTTTTTCAGTGAATATATATATATATATATATATATATATATATACATCATTCTTAAACTTTTTAAAAACACTCACTCACTGGATGATGTCATCAGTGATGTCATCAGTGATATCATTTGAGATGTCATCAGTGATGTCACTGACCATGTTATGAGTGATGTAATATGTGACGTCATCAGCAGTGCATTGCGGGGGAGTGAGTTATAACGGCTGAATTTCTCTGGTTTTGTACGAGTGAAATGTAAGCCTAACTATAACGTCTCTGTAACCTTTGGTTTTTTTCTTGAATTTCTAAGGTCTTTTAAATGCTAATTCCTAACCATAACATCCCTGAAACCTGTGTTTTTTTCAGTGAATATATCTATGTCTAAATATGTATGAAAATGTTTGAATCTTTATCTGTATCTTAAGTTGGCAGAATTAATTATGCTCTTATGAATTACTGTGAGTATACTGTAAGGATTGCTATTGACATATAGAATTTGATTGTGTGCAAGAATAATACATTTTTTTTAAAAAGCAAACATGACTCCCTCTATACGCTCACAGATCTAGCTAAGTGTAGGCACAAAGCTATTAGAGAAAAATTACAGTCCTGTTTACCTTGTTTCCGATATCTAGGTCATGACACCTCTGTAGAAAAAAGGCTTACTCTGCCCAGCCATGGTTTCTCAAATGTGGACTCTTTCAGGAATGGCATGATATTGTCGATGGAGTTTACGGTACGGTAATACAGTGATGCCTTTAACGGATTTTCTGAAAATAAATACCTCTGAACCTTGGCTCTGCTCAACAGAAGCAAAACAAGCCTTTGTGTCTTTCAAGCATCTATTGTCCTCCTTCCCTGTTTTGGATTTTCATGATGATATGAAACCTTTCATGCTGTACTGTGATGAGGGGGATGGTTTAGCCCTAAGAGTATTAACCAAGGACCATAGTACTAAAAAGAAACTGATCGGTTATTATTCGTTTTCTCTTAATGCTGTGGTAGCAGGCCCACCTCCATGCCCGTTACTTGTGGCAGCAGGTACCCATCGTGTGTCAGTGTCCAAAATATTGATCTTAGTTCACCGCCAACTGTTTCTGTACCTCATACTGTGGTTGCTCAGTTACTGACACCTTTCAATGTCTATGTTGGCAAGAGATGAAATATTGTTACTGTCTTCCTCTCATATTACTCAGGAAAGATGTCCTGTGCTAAATCCAGCTTCATTGCTCCCTACTGCCCTGGATGGAGAACTACACAACTGTCTCCTTTTTCACTGACTATCTCAAAAAAACTTTGCACATATCTCACCGATGCACCTCTGCCTAATTGTTATGTTGTATATTATGTGGATAGATCCTACCTTAGAAAAGATGAAGAAAAACTAATTACAGGCCACACAGTATGCACTAAATAGTTGAGAGTCATTGTTTACTGTAAGTGCATTTTGCTTAAGTTATGAAATAATTGCTCAGTCCCATGGTTGTATTTCAGCTGCACAGACAAGTGTTACCACTTTTACTGATTCAAAATATGCTTTCACAGTAGCGCACAATTGTGGGCTTCTGTGCTTACAGTAGGGTTTCCTTAATTCTGCATGAAGGTCCATTAAGAATGGATCGTAAAAAGGTTACGTGATGCTCCCAAGCTCCAAAGAGAGGTAGCAGTTGTTCATTATGCTGCTCTCCCATCTACCCAAGATCAAGATGACGTGCCCACAGGGAATGCTCTTGCTCATAATCCTGCTACAAAGCTGCTCTCTCTTTAAATTCTGAAGTAAAACTCTACGTATTACAAACTCCTAACATCCACCTAACGGGATCTTGTCTGGGATACCACCTCGGTATGCCTATCTACCACAATGACCTCACCACCAGGGCAACTCTCCTTGCCCGACCTTGTTTGTCTAAGTTTTTTCAGGTGCTCACCCTGTGCATCACATGCCACCTCCATCAATTACTTCAGTTATCTCTCCCATTGTGCCTTTCCAAAGGTTTTTTCACAAATGCACTCAGGCTCTCACTCATCGGTGACATAGTCAAGATCCCTCCATTCCCCTCAGGGTCACCAATAAGTTACATAAATCCTTCAGATAGATCGATAAAATAAATTGCTACCAGCCATATCCTCTCTCTGTGGACCAGACACTCTTTCCCCACTCGACCACTACAGTTATATTCTCTAAGATCCACAGTTTTCCCTTAATTCTGTGGCCATGTCTTCATTTCCGGTTATGATTAGTTCAGGCACCATTCCCTCTGTGTCCTAGAAACCCTGTATCTGTGCCCTCTCCTCAAATGCCCCCCTTACAGCACCAGAGCACCCCTCCATCTTTGATATAAATATTCTGCACCGTGCCCTCAAACAAAATTGCTAAGGTACCCAGCACCAACAGTATGCCCTTATATTTGTGGCATAAGGGGCCTCTATGCCTTCCTTTACATGCCTTCTAACAAATACTCCTTTTGACTCCTTAAACTCCTATTTCCATCTCACACCAACAATTGCCCTCTCAATTGTCAATATACCTATAGAATCTTCCTCCACGCACCCAGAGTTTGGTCCACTCAAGTTGCCTTTACTAATAAGAATGCATGAACCCTTTTTAGCAACATTAGGATAGTAAATTGTCCTAATGGGTAGGATAATGAAAGACTGGAGAAAACATAGCATTCTAACTATACCATGTAGTTTGCAATCAGCTCTTTGATGACAGTTTATAGCTCACTGAACTATATTAGGGATGCAACTTATGAAGTGCAAGTAACAAAAGGATGTCTGTAACAAAAACAGTAACCCACTGAGCGATCCACACAAACTACAGTTCGGTGATTTGCATGGTACATATTGTTTGCAGCATGCATAATTAACCTCTGCGTTACTTTATCATGAGTGGAAACTACTAGATAAAGATCTTTCTCCCGGAGGAACATTAATCACCAGAGTTATCTTGACATTTTTATTCTTGCCTGAAAACTGCTGGACACACAAGGAACTCTGCAGTAGTTGCTTTATAAATCTGTGTTATTTCTAAACACATTGACCCCAGCTGCACCGGTCGCTATGCCATGCATCTGGCCCTACCAATTGCCCCCTTTAAATGCTCCAATCCGTTTCCTTCCTCTAAATCATCATGTCCTCCGCCACACATTCTCCTCTAAAAGTGCTCACAGATTCTGTCTCACTCTGTACGTTATGGACCTAATCTTTGTAATAATATCACTAATCGTTCCCAACCTCTTTTAACTCAGAAGCACTATCTTGGTGTCCCCAAACCCCAATTACATCTTAAATAGCCATAGGCCCCCTCTAAGTACAAGAAGCCACCTCTCCATGTCACCACCAATTAACCCTGGGTACCCCTCTCTTCTGCTTCATATGCCATCTCTCTACGCTCTCAAAATACCCACTATTTGTTAGCGAACATCTGTTCAAAGAACAAGTTTGAAATGCTTATGTCATACTCATTAAAGGCAAATGGAGTATTATATCATCAAACAGGACTTCTCCCATAACCAGGAATACATACCATTTGTGTATAACATGATCTAATCAATCTTGATTATATTCAGATGGGAACATTGTGCAGTTATGGCAAGCTCCCTTGAAGGAATTTGCTGATTTAATCAGTTGGTGACTTCTTAAAGGTAAATATTTTATTGTTTATGACCTCCTTAAGTATTCGAGAAAAGAACTTCTTCATTGTAGAATATGGTTCTTCTACCAAAACCACTGCAAAGTCATATTCATAATTGCTAAAAATGATAAAGTTTCATTTTTGAGATTTGTGAGCTTTGCTTTTCATGGTGAAGAAATATCACATATGGTATGATAGACCCTATATGAGAATAGGATGTTTCATTCTGCAGAATGTTTGGTGCACAAAACACAACATTCCAGACAGAGTTTGTGCATGCTGCTCTTGGACATCCATGTATTGTAGTCTAAGCCATTGAAAGAACTATATGCCCCCTTGCTCACATTTTGTTTGTGCTGTATTGACTATACTGAATTGTCCAAATATAGTGGAAAAGTCCATCAAGCAAATTGCTGTGACTCTGTGCTAAGGTCACTCCTATGCCGGGGAGAGGTACAGTGTACTGCTGATAAATGCCCCCAGCACCAGACATCCACTTTCATTGTCACCAGCCCTCTCCTTCTAATATATCTAGTATATCCCAGATGTCTCTATCTAAAAATGCCATCTCTAGGTGCCCCATGCAACCCCCTTTCTGTAGTTGCTACTAATTGAGCCTCCTAAATAACCTATATACTGTTGCTCCCTCACACCATGCCTCAGCTGCCATTCTCCATGCCAATTACCCAGTTATCTTCTTTATGTGTGCCCAGGCTTTCACTACCCCTGTACCTCAGTTGCCCTTTCCCTGACCCCACCCAATTTACCTCCTGCTATGAGCACTTTCGAAGCACTTTGCCTCCTAGCCCCAATCGCCTTATGTCTCTGTCTGTCCATGCTCCCTGTTTGCTCCTTAATTGCTGCGGTTATGCTACCAGCTTCTAAATGAAAAATAAGTGCAATCCCTTTCAAAGAAGTCATAAACAAGCAAGCCCCATGTTAATATGGGAATGTTCCCTGTATGGGCAACAGCCATGTACCCCTACACTAAGAGCCCAACTGCGTGTAAAACTGGTAATCTGGTTTTTATTTTGGCCCTTGTGACATGGTGATCTAGCATTTGTACAAAGGTTTAGGTATACCCCTGGAACCGTGAGGCCCAGGACCTCTTCAGTGACGTGGAGGAGTGCACCAAGCGTGCCCCCATAGTGTGCACTGGACTACTGCCCATGCCCAGGGTGCATCTCATAAAGCAGTGTGGCAGCGTACTGTAATTCTTAAATCTATTGATTAACCAGCTTTTTCTCTGTGTTAAGTAGAAGTGAGCCTACTGGTGCCTTTTGTGTAAAGTTCCCCTATTAAGTGAATCCCAGAGGCTTCTGTTGGCTTTTGCATGCATATTGAATCTGTCTATGCACAGTGAGTGTGTAGCACATATATGGTAGTAAGATTCTGTGTGTTTCCATGAGTACTGCAGCTACTAGGATCCATTTTATGCCCCTGGTTTTCACCTGGAAAGTAGAAGTGTATTGCTTGTATTCCTTTAGATTGGCGCGGATACCCAGCCAATGAACAGAGGGAGGTTAAAGACAGGGCTACTTTTAGAAATGTTATGAGGATCTTGTTAGTAAAGTGTTGCTGAAAAGTTCTTTATTGGCACTGCCGTTTGGTTGATAAGGGTGAGGAGTGGGACTGCAGTTGCTATTGTTCAAGGTCGGGATATTTGAGGAAAGGTATGACCTTTTATATGACCCGGATTACTGCTTCAGGAAGGCTGATGACAACCATGGGCCAGCCGATTGCTATCTTCTGTGAGAGCCATTCCTTTGCACAAAGCCAGCAGCCAGGAAAGACATTTAAAACAACCCAAAACAGTTTGAGCTGCTTACAACTGTACCAGATCAAGTATCTAGTGTCACCAGACAGTTTGCCACAAGCTTAGGAGACTGGTTCTACCAAAGCCAAAGCTATGAATGAAAGATGTGTTACCCCGAAGCTGGAAGCTCTGATCAGCCTGGAGGCTACACACACCTACTGAGTTGGGGACTGTAGGTACAGGATATTGACCATAGAGGGAGGATTGGGATACTGGCGGGATACCTGGATGAAGCAGATGTAGTGCTTCACTGTTTAACACAATTTCATTTGCAACCACTGTAGGTCATTTCCACTGTATTGTGTAGTATTTAGATCTGCTATGTGATTAAAGTACTTCCATTTTATGCAAAAGAAAAGCACAGGCCTAGATATTATGGGCCAGATGTACGACCCGTTTTTGCATGCGCAAACGGGTCTGCAACCCGTTTGCGCATGCACAAACCCTACAGGGCCATGTACAAACGTTATTTAGCGAGTCGCAATTTATTTGCAACTCGCTAAATAGCGTTTGCGACTCGAAATTAGGAAGGGGCTTTTTAAGGGCGTCCCTTCCTAATTGCGACTCTGAGCCCTATGTATGACTGTTTTGCGACCGCAATTGCGGTCGCAAAACAGTCGCAATTTACCACCTACTTCAAGTAGGTGGTAATGCAGTTGCAAATGGAAAGGGGTCCCCAAGGGACCCCTTCCCCTTTGAAAATGCATTCAAAAATATTTTTTTAAGGGCAGGCAGTGGTCCCAGGGACCACTGCCTGCCCTTAAAAAATGAAACAAAATAGTTTAATCTTTTTTTTTTCAAATGCATCCCGTTTTCCTTTAAGGAAAACAGGCTGCATTTTAAAAAAAAGCTGCTTTATTTAAAAGCAGTCCCAGACATGGTGGTCTGCTGAGCCCAGCAGGCCACCATCCCTGGGTGGGCCAGCCATTCTCAATGGGGACGCAAAATGCAAATGCCTCATGAATATTGATGAGCCTCGCATTTTGCGACCCCATTGGGAATCGCTAACAGTGCTCTGACACTGTTGTACATTTGGAATTGCGACTCGCAAATTGCGGCTCGCTATTTTTTCGCAATTTGCGAGTTGCAAAAGCAAATGGTCGTACATCTGGCCCTACATTATTGTGCCTTTTGCTAGACTACTAAGTTCTGAACTCTTGCTCTCACACCACCTCAATGAGAAGCCTGTGATTGAATACTGTCATTACCTTTAGCATCAAGTGCAGGAAGGGTTCTACATGACCCCGTTTGCATAGTCATAGTAGAATGGAACCTAGAACACCAGTGGCAAATGACGTCAACCAGCAAAGTTGGGGGCCATTAGCGCTTTTTTGCTGTGTGGCTCCCCATACCAGTCTGGAATGCTACTAAAACAAGCCCAAAACATAAATGTAGTTCTATCAAAGGATGCCCCAAATCATCTCACCCTTAAACTTTCATGAAAAGGCTTTAAAAGAGGGATTGTGAACATAACAATCAGTGCATTTTAATTAAAGTTTTAAATACATTATTTTACATACATTTAAACATAAATATATTTTTTTTTTAATTTGACAATATACCTTTAGTGAATGGTATTCAGAAAGCCAAAAACAGTCCGACTGTAACACAAAATGTCATACATGCCTATACTAGCTATTTAGGCGGCAGAGCAGATTCAGGATTTCTAATGCCAGAAAACCCTTTATTTCAGCTCTCTCCCACATAGAAGATCCACTTGAAGAAGTTCTCCCAAATCGGGGGAGCTGGCTGATATGGTGGGGGACAGTGGCGGCCGCCACAAAGAAAAGGTGGTGGGGCAGGGGGTGTGGGGGGGGGGCTCCTGTCGCCTCTTGCGACGTGCCTCCAGCTTCCTGGTCCCAGAAAACACTCGGACTACGTCACAGACTCCCTGTGCAATCCCAGCGCTGCTCTCATACTATGAGAGCAGTGCAGGGATTGACCTGAGCGGGCTGAAAAGACGCTCCGCTCAGATCAGGGAGTCTCTGGGGTTTCTCCAGCCCAGCTGTTCAATGCATCCGGGTTGGAGAAACCTAAGTGCGCATGTGTGTTTGGCCAGCCTAAGCAGGCCAGCCAAACATACATGTACACTTAGAAGTGCACATAGCATTCCTCCTACCCCCTCCCAAGGCCCGGCCCGCCCCTCCCTACTGCTCACTGGCTCAGCCAGCAACTGAAAAATAAAACAATGAAATTATATCATTTTATTTTTCAGGTGCTGGCTCTGAGCCAGTGAGGCGATGCTCTTCCACCATTGCGGAGGAGCTACTCCTGGTGGGGGTGCCGGGGGCCATCACAGGTTTATTGGCACCCACGCCAGGCCTGGCAGGCCGGCTGGTGCGAGGATTGGTCACCGGTAAGCTGCCCCTGAAAGCACTTCCAGGGTCAGTACGTGTAAGGGAGGATGGCTCCGCCCCTTAAAAGGAGCTGCATGGCAGCGAGCGGGTCTCTTTGTTTCACGCTCGCTGCCGAGATCGGATCGCTACTCTCCTGCCCCCCCATATCAGGATGCTCACACTCCATACCGCATCCAGCAACACTGAGGCCACAGCACTGCCAACGGCCACTCCCCACTGCCCTCTGGGAGCCGCACGGGCTGAGCACTTGTTTCTCCACCCACCATCCCCAGCACAAAGGGCACAGGGAGTGGGCATGCATAGGCTGTGGTTTGCATTGGTTCAACTATCTGATGTTTTCTCTTTGCAGGAACTGAATCAGGATAGTCGCAAATGGTGTAGTGTTATCGCATGTCATTATTAACACTTTTCGGCTTTGAATGTATGTTGTCATATTAGATTTGTCATATTTATGCAGGTTGGGGGGTGCGGTCATGATTGGAAAGGAAACTTCAAGTCCCTTTACAGCATCCTTGTATACCAATAAACAACATCAGTGTCACTGTACTCTCAAAGGGTTCAATTAGCAAGTTGGAAGGTGGTTGCAGTGGCGCAGGGGTTGGGGACAGTCGCTGACACGCCATGCTTACCTGTCAACCACCAGTGCAAGCACTGTTGGTGCAAACTAGCACAGGCCCTTTTGGGGACGAGGAACCTGGGTGTAGGGGGTGCCCGAGGTAGCTATCCTAAGGGCAGTTGCCCCCTGCACAAGAGCACCCAGTACGGGACAGCTCCCAGTATGGGAGAGGGTAGGTGGGGACCTCCCATAAGAAGGGTCCCATCCTCTGGATGGGGGGTTTAAGAGGAAGGGTCACGGAACCAGTCATGATCTCAATTTTCAATGATGATGTTGTTGGTTGCACAGGAATAAACTAGCTATGGTTAGGTGACTCCCATGTACTAGAGTCTCGGTTCAAGCTAGGCTTTCACTTGGAAACAATATGTATATAATGATGTGGTCACTGTACAAAATTTGATGTCTAAAGATTTATTGTGTGTGTGAAATAAATAGGGCCGGAGGTCTTATGACCTCTAACCCAAAGAGTTGGTCTCAGGCCTGGTCATTGATGGACGGATGCCGGGCTGGCAGGTGCCGGGTTTGTGGGGGTGGTGGTTAACTATGGGACATTGGCAACACCCTGGCCATATAGTTCAATGCAATTGGAAAATTATTTTCCCCTATTTTCTTTCAAAGTGTCTCTTTTCACTGCTGCTGTGTACAAAATGTCCGAATGCCATAAATGGATACCCCCAAGCAGTTTTTTGCAGCCACTGGCTTCCAAACTTCTAATTTTTATATATTTCGAAAAAAAATGCATGCATCTTTTAGCCAAAGTAAGTGCATGAACGCATCTACATTTGTTTATGGGCTTGCTTTCAAAGGTTGCACACACACTTTCTTGCAGGAAACACTCCTATTGTAAGATGGCAACCACCTTGCCTGGGGTCCCTTGTATTGATTTGGTGGTGTTTATCTCGAAGGCTGGTCGGCTAAATAAGGACCTATTTCACACTATTTGTCTGTTTGCTGGGAAAGCATTAATCAATCTGTGCTATGTAGCCGGTAGCCAGATAGTCAGGTTCTCTTCCATTTAAATGGCTTCCAGCTAAACAGCAGACTATGCACTATTTGGCAGATGGCTGGCTAAATCGAAACTTCCTTTTGCGTTTGAGAAGTTGGTAAGATAGGCTGCTATCCTATAAGTTAAAAGGTTATCTTTTGCACATATAAAATGACTTTATTGCTGTTTCCCCATTTAGATTCCATGTCTGACTCCTAACTGTGACTGTGGTAAACACGTGACGTGTTTTTACTCCCCCCTCCCCCAGCGCCTTGAGATCCTCTCGGGGAAGTAGTTGCGCTCAACAAACCCTTGATTGATTGATTGATGTGGGAACCAAGGCCGACAGTACCAGTGGTGAAGCAGGTGCAGTGGTACCGGCACGTGGAGGCCTTAGGGGCCCAATGAACCCGGTTTATTGTTAGATTTTACTAGTTGTCCAGCAGTAGGAGAACCAGTTTGCATTGCATTCACCGGGGCCCATGGCACCCTTGCTATGCCACTGGTGGGCACGCATCTTAAGAGTTTAGTACTGGAGATGCTCTACTCTGCACATATTCCACTGGCTTTTTTCCTCTTTTTTCGGTCTGTAAATAACTCAGTTGTGCTCGGAGTTGGATTCCGAGTGTAACAGTAGAAAAGCTTGTGATCCTACAGCTTTGAAGCCCTATTAGCTTTTCAACTCGGGCACTGCTTTTTTACACCCTCAACCAAACAGCAGTGACAAGAGTAATGGGGATATGGCCTAGGATAGAAGGGGTTTTACCAGTTGTTGCAGATGCTAACAGGGCCAGACTGGCATATAGGGCAACCTGGAAGTGCAAGGAGGCCTGGTCACTGACACAGGTAAGTGTGTGGAGTGGTGTTAGCTCAGGGAGCAGCTGTGGCTCGTGCAGGTAAGAGCGGTGGGGCGGTGGGGTCGGGTGGGGGGATTTCGACGGACGATGACGAGGAAAAATTTAATAAATAGTTAATTTCCCCTCGTCATCGTCTGTCAGAATCCCCCCCCAACCGACCCCACCGCTCTTAACTGCACGGGCCGCTGCTGTCGGAGAGAGGTGTGGCTAGGGGACCAGAGCGGCTGACTCCGGAGTTTAGGGCTCACGGTTCGCTCCCCGGCAGCAGCTCAGCTCAGCATCCTGTGACTTTTGGCAATAGCTCACTTAATTTCCCCGAAGGCCCCCAGCAGCCTTACAAATTTGGAATTATTAATTAGCTGTTTGTGGGCTTGTTTGAAGCTCTGTTGGGTCGGTTTTTAGTGTTGATTTCTGTGATACTACGACAAACATTTCCTGCAGCAAGCACAAAAGCATGCAAAACACCCCTACAGTGTGTCTGGACAAGTTGAAAACTGACCCTTTTTCCAAATAAGGCCCCACATTTTTAGCCATCTGCTATAGTCAAAACAGACAGCGCTCTCAACCTAAATAAAAAAAAGAACGCTGCCGTTATAGGGAAAGCGGACCGCGCTGCCAATGTAAATAAAGGAGCGTGGCCGGCATAGTTAAAGCGGACAGCGCTGCCCAAAAACTTAAATATGGCTTAAAAGTTGCAAGCTGGTTGTGTAAATATGACGCAGCCGCCATTACGTCATTAGTAAAGAAGCTGGTTTTGTAAATATGACATGTCCACCATACTATTAAAATTAGGCGCCGTGCTGCATTACAGGAAAGCATGGCGTGGGTGGAATAGGAGAAATCATTCAAGAAAATAGTGTTCACAGAGTAAATAAAACATACTGAGTAACAACACAAACAAAAGGTCCAGTCCTTATGGGAAGTTACAGATGCAGTCAAGGCGGTACTAAGGAGAGACTACTAGGCCTATTCAAAAGCAACCATTTAGAAAAGACATTAACAGGAGCCAATTGAAAAGATGGGCGGAGCTTTAAGTCCATACCTGAATACAGCATGGCTCACAGCGCATGCGCTTCACAGGCTCGACCTAAAAATGAGCAGCAATTTGACCAAGGACATAGCTTGAAATGGGACCTCTGTCTTTGAAGCGCAGCAAATGGGACATGGTAAATACAGCATTTATAGGGATCTTTATTTATGGGACATCTTTATTTATGGGACTCACTTCATAAGCAGTCTTTATACCTTACTAAACAACTTCAGGTTGTCCAGGACGTGGATGCCCACATTCTTGTTTGCATCCCTGGTCATTCCTCAATTTCCTTTCTCCTAGTGGAGCTTCACTGACTCCCAGTCCACTAGCATATTACCTTTAAGAATCCCTGTTTTCCGCATCCAGCTTTTTATGAGACTCACCCAAATTGTATTCAACATAAACTTAAGAGTTATGCGCGGGCGCGTTGTCTTTGTTCTTTAACACCTCTCTCTTGCTTGGTCCTTAAGAACTTCGAGTTTAGAGTAGGACGGCGAGCTTCCTCCTCACTGGGACTCAAATTTTGGAATGCACTTTCTCCTAATCCAGGGGTCTCCAACCTGTAGCTTGTAAGCTACTGTAGCTCTCCAGCTACCTCTGAGTAGCTCACCTGTGTGCAGCCCAGCTTATTAAATTAGAAAGCTTTTGCTTGGTTGAATTATTATACATAAAAAAAAATTAAAAATCGAACGTATGCAACACTAATAATAATAGTAGCTCTCAATGCATTTAATTGAACATAAGTAGCTCTCAGTATAGAAAAGGTTGGAGACCCCTAATCTCTGTTAAAGAAACTTGACTTTTGGCCTTATTGGAATTTTTTTTTTTTTTAAACACTTGTTTAATTGTGGTAGCTCTTCTTTTACTCCCTTGTTCTTTCCGCTTGGTGCTAGAACACTTCCCTGGGGTAAAAGCTCACTCTGGAAAAAACGCCAATCAGTCACTTAAAACAATGTTCGCCGAACTCCAATGTAGCTTGCATGAACTTCCACTTTAAACACAACCACAGCTACTCGTGGTTTTATATCCGAAGCACAGGACACCCACTGCACCGTGACTGCCAAGTAGACTGTGTTTTCTATATTTTGTCCACATGCTCATGGTCACGTGCACTAAACACTGCTCCACCTTTCTCATTGCATCATTTCATTAGCTCACCACGAGGTGGCGCAGTTCTGACACTGCTTTCCTGCAGAAATAGCGACCACTTTGCATTTTGCGTCACAACCATGGATACTGGAATAATGATGCAGGGGAGGACCAAATAATGCAACAAGAAAAGGCAAATTATGCAACATAATGCAGCACATTCTATGATACTAATACCTCACTATTTTGTCATTTTTACACGTTAACACTATCTGGGAAGAGTTTTCACAAGAGGCATAAAGCAGGCCAGTGCAGGGGAGGCCAAAACCCTCCAGGGGTGTCCCAAAACTTCAAGAGGGGGCCCTATAGAGCCGAAGGCCAATGAGTATCTCTGTGAAATATGGGACTCGGGGCCCCTCATCACATTTGCAGTGTGGGCCCGTCATTTTGTGTTACGCAACTGGTTCACCTCATTAGCACCAGTTGAACATCCAAATATAGCAATAAGCAACAGAAAGATGACCAGTCAACTTTGCCAAGGGATCATTAACTGCGCACCAGCAAGTGTTGCAGTGTTTTCAGTAACTATTGATCCGTTTGAGTTAGAATTTTTTGTTGTTGTTAAACTCTCCAGATTATGCAGCAGATGATGGACATATGACAACTGTGACAAATCCATGATTATGCAGAAAACGCATCAGCTGCAAAATATAATAATTCCAGTGGCGCTAATCATAGGCCAAGAAAGCTTGAGAAATCTTTGCTCTTTCAAAGGAAAATAGCAACAGATGTACATCTAATATTTTGGTGATAGGAGCATTACATTGTCATGCTGCAGGGTGCGTTCTGCTCTTACACTTCCTGCCTGGTTGGCTAGTGTACTCTCCCAGTGCATTTCAATGGTCGTTGTGGAGTACTGTGGGTAATGCTGAAGACTGCTATGGCTCTGGCATTGATGCTGCTCTCTGGCTGGAAACCTGAAGATTTTCTGACAGGCCACTGACTGACACACGAGGTGCTGGACCAGAGTAAGAGATGTGGCATCACGTGACTGCTCGACACAGCATATTATAGACGGGGTTCTCCCAATGTTTACTTTGTTATCAGCAATCCGTCAATGACCTAAGGATGAAGCAGGGTGTTATCAATACATTGGCCACACAATTGATTCCTTATGGCGCCCCCTACTGGGTAAACAAAAAATGCTTGACTTAATCTCAGCCACTGGTAATTAATCTGTGCTGGAAACAGGTCCATTGTTTTATTTTATTTGTTACCACCAATGCCACCTCAAACAGAAACCAGCCATATGCAAATCAGCCATGGTCCTGCTCCAGTAGGAAAAGTCCAGACCAAATTGCGAGGGCAAGTCCTCTCTGAGTGGGAACACAAGCAACCACAGACCAGTTTCCGCCTTTTCTCTAGTGTGCAACTTGATTCCTATGGCACAGTGAGCATGGGACTTGCGTGTGGGCATAGCGATAGCACTGAGAAGAACAAAAAAGTGATTGGTAGATTGCATGAATTAATCTGACTTATTGGGTGGAATGCAAATCAGTCTATCAATTTTTTTTTGGGCCTACCAGGCCACCTCAGTCGGGAACATGTACAAACTAGGCTTTGTCCTGCTCCAACAGAACTTCTGCTGGGTGGCATAACCAGAGTTCTCAAGTGACTGGTTCCCGTGAGTTTATAGCTCATTCTGGCCTACTTTTTCCGTTGTAATCTGGAACTTCATAATGAGATCAACACGGCTACAAGTACCCAAATGCACAGAAAAACACATTACTGCAGACGCTATGCATGCCTAGAAACCGGAAACCGTATCAGACATGAACTGTGTGGGAGCCCTAAAATGAGGGTGGACAAAAAGTGTACCTATCCTAGGGTACAAAAATAACCCTGGCCTGACCTGATATGAGTCCAAACTACGAGGGAATAGATCTCAGAAGGCAGTGGCATGGTAAACCCACAAGCGGGCAAGACCTTTTCACTCAAATCATGGCCGAACGCTGTTACCTTATGTTTTATTTACCGCGCATATTTACACCTGTATTACCAGCGTTAATATTTTCCCCAGGCCTACGTGCGGGTAATCCAAGGTTTCGCTGTGCATTCCGGGACTTGTAGTCCTCATTTCATAATGAGATAAACAGAACTAGAAGTCCCAAAATGCAAAGCAAAAACTGTTATGTAGAAAATATTTGCAAGAACCTGCCTTGGGAAACTTGACGGCTGTGCCGTTCATGAGTCTGCCGAAGTAACAACACAAAGAGCGGGGTGGCAAAAAAGGAGTGGGGCCACATCAACGAAGTTGGTTTATGAGGTAGTTAGACTGCAAAATATTTAACAAATACCCTTAACAGTCTATGCATTCCGGAGTCAAATGAAACAGGGGAGAGAGGACGTGTTTCCCTCAGAATGGAGGGGCATTCTGCTAAAACTGTGAAGCCACATGAACTGGGTTGGTCCCCAGTGAATAATATAAGTATATGGGGGGGCGGAGGGGGGACTGGGGCTGTGTAATTCCCACCGCCATTACCTTTTGAACCCGTCTCACTGTCGAAGAGAAGCAAACAGGGCTGACAGGCGCGATTGTTCTGGTCCCACCTGAGTCAACGCGAGTCCCGCGCGAGGCATTTTCTCCCTCTGTGGTCACTGTGTTTGCACATTCTCATGTCTCCTCCCCACCGCACCCGGAACTGGCCCGAAGTCAGTGGCTCTTTTCCGCAGATCAATGCAGCAGGTGCAGTGATACCACAGCTCAGGGAAGGAAATGTGTGGTAGGGAGTTGGTTCGCAAATTATGGCTGCCTTTTACTACCCAACGTGTGATTAGGGGGGCCATTTCTGTGTTTGCTTCATGGCCCATGGCAGCCTTACTACACCGCTGACACCGCAGAGTGGCCCTCTTTAATTTCAAGCTCTAACGTCTTCTCTCCATACTTGGACCATTCAGTTTCTCGTCAACATTTCGTGATAAGAAAATACCCAAAAAGCAGATTAATTTAAATTATGCACCTGCTTTAGCCCCAATAATGTATCTGCCTTACTGGGCATGCCTGCATGTCCACACAGGCCAATACCTTTATTAAATACACATTAAATCTTAGGTATTGAAATTTTCGTCTTAAAACCTGCAAAGCTTCACGTTCTCTAATGCCTTGTCTTTCATGAGGCATACCAAACAGTAGTTTCTGAGAGCTGGTTACTTAAGGTTATCTTCATTTCCTGATGTTGTTAATAACTACGTAAAAAGACAACACCCTCCAAACCAGTTACAAAATCTCGAGGGAGAGGATGGATCAGTTACTATGACTGTAAGGAGGAGGACTAGGACTGAGAGTAATGGTCATTACGAAAACATCTAGGAGTCAGTTGCACTCCATGATGATAAGCAACATCCACTGAATACCCGCCATCAGCACTTAACTGAGTGATAATCAAAAGTAAATGTATGCAGAGTGGCCCAAGTGGTTGCCATTCAATGTCCTTTAGGGAAGCCACCTTACAAGCCACCCAAGAGGTGGCCACCGCCCTGGTTGATCGACTTTGAAGATTATTTTGTGAAGAGACTATCCTGGCAGAGTAAGCTGACAAAATAGTAACTTTGACCCATTTGCTTAGAGTCCCAAAAAGAGAATGGGGGATATTCTCAAGAACGTCTGTTAACTATCGCCAAATTCGCTTAACGCAACTTCTCACATCGCAGTCTATCACGGGAAAATAACACAGTGTTAACGCTGTATTCTCAACCCGGCGACACCATGCGATAGTCTCACGATAACGCAACAAATGTCCGCGTTAAAATTAACGCGACACCGAAAAAACGCGAAAAAAGTTGCGATGTCCCAAATCGCGAAACAAAAATCAGCGATAACCAGCGACAGGCCTGCGATTCCCACGGGACATGCGGGAAAATGCACTATAAAAGCAGAGAAAAAAATGTAACTGCGTAGCACCATGGACGCACCCGGACCGAGTGCAGAGGACAACGCGAAACCCACAAGCCCCACAGACGACCAGCCAGGAACCCCGGGGAAGGGCAAGGAGAAGAGGAAGACGGGGTTCAGTCCGCCGGAAAACCGGATCATCGTCACGGAGGTGACAGAACACTACCAACAACTGTTCGTCACCTCCACTGTGTCATCGGCAACACAAACGGAAATATGGCAGTACATCGTGAACAACGTGAATGCAGTCGGAGTGTCGAGGATGACAATGGAAGAGGTCAAGAGGAGCTGGAATGATGTGAAGGGCAAAACCAAGAAGAAACTCAATGCCAACATGAAAGCAGCAACGCAGATTGGAGGTGGGGGACCAGCGGCACACCAGGAGCTGGATGACATTGAGAAAATGGTGGCCACAGTCATCAGTCGGGATACGGTGCCAGGAGTTGGGGATCGGGACACTGCTCAACATGACCTGACACAACATCAACAGGGTGAGTACCGACCAGGGACTGGGGGACAGGGGGAGATGGGCACAATGGCACACATGCACAATTAAGTAGAGCACACTGCACACCCACAATGACTCTGGATCATGTCCCTGATCCCTGTGCCACACTGCAGCACACATACAGAAACTCAGGGAATGTGTGTTGTAATGAATTTATTTGCACATGCTGTGCCTCTGGTCATTTTGTACTGCCTCATGATTGCTAAGGACTGTCACAATGTGACATTCTCATGTGAAGAAATTGTCAATGATGTTGTTCCTACGGGCTATTCCTGCTGCATCTGCAGTGGGGTGTGGTCCACCGGCCTCATCTTCCTCATCATTGTCCGGTGCATGTGGCACTTGTATCCATGGGGCATTGGTGCGTACACATATGTTGTGCAACACACAACATGCAACGATCATCTTGCACACGATGTCTGGGCTGTACAGGAGCCTTCCACCTGTGATGTCCAGGCACCTGAAACGTGACTTCAACACGCCAAATGTGCGTTCCACGATGCCCCTGGTGCGTTTGTGGGCCCAATTGTACTGCCTCTGGGCCTGTGTTTCGGGGCTCGGAGGGGTGTCATCATCCAAGGGCAGAGGGCATATCCTTGATCACCTGTGACAGTGCAGAGAGACATGAGTCAATAGTTGGTTCTGCATGATGTGTTGGCAGGCTCACTAGTTGATTGGCGTGTGATATGTGTGTCATAGTGATTCCTGTTTGACATGTACTGTTTGTAGCAAATGAGCGCCATCAATGTGTATTACGTAGCCTCACTGCTGCTCCTCCCTCCCCCCGAGCCTATTTACTTGTGTGCGCTGCACGGTTGCATCACTTGCACTCCTACGGCACACCATTGTCATGCCTGTCTGCGCATGTCCACAAGCCTGACAACGACACTGTGATGTTGTGCGTTGAAGGTGGGCGGCCACGTGTATGTAGGCCTATGGTAAGGATAGGGCGGACACAGATGTAGAGTTCATGGCTGGCTGAACTCGCGATGCGGTCGTGGCAAGACCTTTGGCTTATGCTGTGGTAATAGCGATACACACACAACAGTTGGCATGTATGATCCCGGACCCCGAGCGGGCTTGCGCTCATTCATTTATCCCTTCGGCCGAGCCCGCACTCCGGGGGCATGTTACATTGCAACTTTGTCCATTGCGAGACGGGTGGCGCCGACTCTACAACAGAGACACACGCATTAGGTACTTCATTGGCAAGCCCAACACTTAACCACGTCCAGAGCCCCGGGGTGATTATCCACACCCCTACGCTGGACTGTCGTACGCCAGCCCACTCCGGCAACGCCTACAGGGGGTAGACACAGCTACATGTCCCAGGTCTTCCCCACTGCCTGAGGTGACATGGTTGTGTCCGCTGTACACAGCACAATGCAATGTGGTAGGGCCCGGGGCCCTCATGCATACACAATGACCACACAGACACACTTAGATAGTTTGTGGAACTGGCTACGGGCACGTGCGCCCGGCCCCTTTTATTGCCAGGGTCACATGTCCAGTGACGCCTGTGCTGGATGGGTGTGGGGTGAGTGTGAGCCAGCCCTCAAGGAGTGGGTGGTGCTGGCAACAACTACAACAGTGATCAGACAATCAGAAGTTCACAGTTCAAACAGCAAGGGTCCATGACTTGAGCTGCACAGAGTTAGTGGCCCCGGATGCACAGCGGCCAGCACATGGAACACCGCCACGGGACGGTGACTACCGGTGCACTGAGGTAGGGCCACGAGAGCTGAGAGTGTCCTCATCGATGTCCAAGGTGAATGTCGCGGAGGGTTTTGGGGGACAGTGGAAGGTGTTCTTCCAGGCCATGATACAGAGGGCAGTACCAAGCAGTGATGGAGCAGGGTAAATGAAAAAATTTTAACCTCCTAATAATTTTCGTAAAATAATTAATAAACATGTTCGTTTAAGTAAATAACCAACAATGTATGTTACATGTAAAGGGTTAAAGGTAACACGCTATTTTGTGTGCAAATTAATCAACTTATAATTGTTTACGTGTCTAACATAACATAATATTTGCGTACTAATAAAATAATAAACGCATGATTTGTGCTTTTTAAATAAAATGTGTGGTTGCAAAATAAAGCGATGGTAAGTAAGGGACGGCTTTATATGTTGCTTTTTGCTAGGTAATACCTAATTGGGGTACGTAGAAAGACGGGAGGGAAACAAAAGGGTTTATATTCTTTATTTTAACAATATTTTGTTTATCTTTGAAAATAGTGCGCTTAGGCCTGTTGAGCAGCGATATAAAATGGCCGCCATAAGCTAGAGTACGCATGTCCAAGAAGCTGTGTGGTAGAGGAGAGAGGCTGTGGAAAAGGATGACCACGTGTTCGTGCTGAGAGCATAAGACGGAAGTATGGTCAAGGCTATTGTGACCTTTCTGAGCAGATGTGTGCCAAGATGATCAGCAAGAAGCGTGAGAAGTCAAACTGAATAAATGGACGGAACTGTTGAATCTAAAAAGTAGCAGAAAAAGATACAAATTGGACTGATCGAAACGGATGAGCAATGTCATGAACTGTGGGAAACGATGCAAGCATGAACATTCCACAAGGAACTGGTTAAGACAAGGAAGTTTGATTAAAATGTATATGGGCCTGAGTGAACCAATGAGAGAGAATCACGCCATGAAGATGCAACATTTTTATTCAGTAAGCTAGAATTAGGGTATAAGAAGACCTACTCTTGGTGGGTGGGGTTAGATGCTGGAGAGTGAGATGCTGGAGAGTTAGATGCTGTAGATGGGTGAAGTTGCGGTTGCTGATGCTGACGAGCTGATGCTGCTGCTGCTATTTTTTATTTCCAGTTGAGTATAAGATGCTGCTTTTGGAGAACCTTTTTTCCTGATAGATTATTCAGTTAGAACTATTAGATTTTTCCAAGACAGTTAGATTGATCTTTTAGAGTTCTTGCTATGATAACCTTATTTTTCCGTCTAATAGATATGCATTGTAATTTCAATTTATTCTTATAATGATGATAAATGTAATGATCTGAATAATAAGATTAAAACTTATTTCTTGCTTCGAAACTTTATATAAACTTTATTATTCTTTAAACAAATGACTCAGTGATTCTTTAGCTCAATGATTAAGGTAAATTGATAAAGAGTTTATTGTGATTGAGCTGGTCTTAATCACCATAAACTGATTCCTACTAGTTGGTCCATCGACCAATGAGCGGAATACCTTAAAGCAAATGAGAAACATTGTCATGTTAAAAGAGGTATCCCGTCTCCTTCCAGCGAATCGTTTTCTCCTAGGTTAAGGACGGAGGAAATCCAGGGAATAAATGAGTAAGTGAATATATATGCGGTGTTATGGGCCCCACCGTCATATGGATATAGTTTGTGTGTTGGAGGAATAGTTGTACCTGGATGACCGAAGCATATAGGAGAATCATTTTTATTGTTAGCGCTGGATCAGATTTCTTGGTAGCAGAGTTATGGTTACTATAGATTAGTTTGGTGATTATTGATTATTGATTAGTGATTATTGATTATTGATAAGTTCATGTCTAACACTTTATGTTGAGTCGCGTTATGTTATATGTAAGTTTTCACGCTTCCAGGAAGTAGGAAGTGGAACACGTGTGGCAAGAGAAGTCACATGGAATGGTGCATTGTCTGAGTTCATATTGGTGATAACACAGGTTGTGTTATGATAGGGACATTTTCCGTATAAAAGGTGTGTGAGTGAAATAGTGATCGGTTTTCTTGTGAAACTCTGGCCTTAATTCTCAGGAGCAGTATAGTCTCCACATGTGTTTTATCCCCAGAGACACGGGTTTATTGCTTGCTTGAAAGAAGGGTAAGGTAGAGGGAAGTGCTACTTTATCGGCGAAACTGAAAATTCTGTGGTAGGGTAGAGGTAAGCGCTGCCTACTGGAAAATACAGAATTCTTGTGTAAATGGACAAAGCTATCTCTTTGGTTTAGCGAATCAGACAATGGAAATGTGTTTTAAATGTTGTAACTAACGAAGAATTGTTGAAAAAGAAATTGCCGATAAATTTTGTAAAGGAGGGGTCAAGAGCAGAAGTGACGTAGACAAAAGCCGCGCTGGGATTGGACAGTGCGCTAGTCATACGGAAACAGGAGCAGAACTGACGTAGACAAAAGCCGCGCTGGGATTGGACAGTGCGCTGTAGACAGAATCGGATCTGATTGGAGTGTTGGTGTGAGTCGCGCTAGTATTGGTTGGAATAACGCATAGAGAACAGTGTTGAATTGCGGATCGTTTGAGGAGAAAAAGCGATTGTGAATCATGTCGTATTATGAGTATGGTAGAGAGAAAACGTCGTGGATGTCGAAAGTTAAGAATTTCTTTAAGAAAGACAAAAAGGTAGTGACTAGAGAGGGACAAATAATTCCTGCGCCGAAATCACCAGCTTCGCATATGATGCTGAAATATGGATATCATACATGCATATGGTTAGAAAATTGGACAAAATATACCAAGAATGATGGAGCATTGGCTTTCCCTGAGAATGGTTCATTTAATGTAGCTGTACTACGGAACTTGAGAGAAAAGATGGCAATGTTAGAACCTAGACCTAGACCGACACAGTTTGAAGCTTTAACTGAATGGGAAGATGAGATGTATGAACGAGAGAGATTCAGAGGATTAAAGAATCATGAGTTTGTGCCTGGAAGGTTATGGGGAGTAAATCATGAGGACAGAATAAAGCGTTGGAGATGTGCTAATATGACAGGAGGTTTGTTTCCAGCTTTTACAGTTGAGGAAGAAGCAAAGAGAAAGTGTACAGAGAAAAAGAAACATGTAGTTATAGAAAAGTATGTGTATGGTAGTAGTGAAATGGATGACGAATTGCTGGAAGATATTTTAAACAGAAACCCACCTCCATACCAACAGACTTCTGCGGTGGTGACACCTAATGCACCGCCAATGGAAACTGGGAGGAATAAAAATCCTGAACGAAGAGATGAGATAAATAGGTCACAAGATCAATTAAAAACTTCACAAAATGAAGAGATAGAAAGTGACAATGCAACTGAATTAGCAAAAACCACAAGAGAATTGACTGAGAAAATAAGAGCATTGACAAAGAATATGGAAGCTGTAACTGTACCAGTAACGATAGGTCCAGTAATGCCAATTTTTGAGAATCAGAAAATTGATGAACGGTCTTTAGTGATTCCCATGAATTCACATTTGCAAAGAAAAAGAGAAGGGATGGAACTGAATAATGAAGGTGCACACCATTTGGTTAGTACCTATAGACCAAGCCCACCTACTAATTTGACGATAAACGAGAATGAGATTAGGAGAATACCTATGGTAACAGAGTCTGCATCAGGGACACCAGAAGGAAGTAACAATTGGATAGAATTAAATAGTACGCCTGTAGGTCCTACTCCAGATGAGTTAAATGAATGGATAAAAGCGCTAAAAACAAAAGAAACAGAAGTAAAACCATTAGATGTAATTAGGTTAAAAATAGACATGGAAGAATTGATTTTAGGAACAATTGGTACAGAAAAATTAAAAAATTATCAGGATGATGAGATTATGTTTTTGTGCAAAAGTCTTACATGGAGAGCTAGAAATTTACATGACAAATTGGAAGAAACAGCAAGTGAACTAGGAGTAGAGTTTGTAAAAGTGAGAACGTTGCAGAAACCATACCAAGTAGATTTTTGTGAGAAAGATATAGAGAATCTGAATACATCAGGAAGATTGACCCAAATAAAAGAGTTAATTGTTTTACTGAGAAAATGGGGTGATGTGGATAGATGGAGAAATAGATGGACAAAAAGAACGAGAAAACAACAGATAAAGCATCTTTGGCTTTTGCAGTGACAGATAAGGAACCAGTTGTAAGGGAGTACCCGATGAGAGAAACTCCAGGTGGTAGTTACGTGCATGTTCCATGGACCAGACAGGATATACTGTCATTTACAAATGACTTCCCAAAGTTGAGAGAAAAGCCAGTAGAATGGTACGGACAAGTGGAGAGATTTGTGAAAGTTTCAAAAGTGTTGTGGATAGACTTAGATGGATTGTTTGATATAGTAGTGCCAGCTGATTTGTGGACAGAATGTAAGATTACTATTGATTGACCAACTGTAGAATATCCAAGGGATGCTAAAACAGGAGCACCAGGACCAGAAGTGATGAGGAAGTATGACCAAGTAATTACCTTTTTGAAGAATAAGATTCCACCTAAAGGGGGCGTGGTCTCGCGGCAAACCAACATGGCCGCAACTTAGGGCTGCTCCGGAGCCCCTTCATCCTACCACATTAATCCGCTACAACAATCCGACGGAAAGGTGCAGAATCGGACACAAGGGCGCAAGCGAAGCCCGGCAAAGCTTTCCCGAGCGCAATCGGAGGTAGTAGGCAGTAGCTGTGCCGATCGGCGAATCTGGGCCTGTGGCTGAGGAAACCGGGACCTCAAGTGCTGGAGACGGCCGGCGGAAGACGCGAGGACGTGGGCGTGACCCCATCCTCGGAGGGTCGGGGAAATTCAGGCGAGCGACTTCGGTACCCCCCCCTCCCGCGATCGTGACGCTGCTGCCTGTGGCACTGGAGTGCAGCCCCCGAGCGGGTTGAAGCGTGCGGAGGCTAGGGACGTGAACAGGGAGCCAGTGGCCCAGCACTGGGGAGACTGCGGAGGACCGGGGCAGCGTGTGTCTTGTGGTGCCCAACAGCGTCGAGGCCTGATCGGCCCCCACGGAAACCGAAGCGGGAGGAACAGAGCCGGTGAGTGACGGCCCCCGGCGTCTCCCTGCCTGGGGCGGGATCCGGAGCTGGCTGGAGGCCGTGATCGCTGGAGGCAGTGCGCGCTTCCAGGACGCGACTGCGCCTACTGTAGTGGAGGCGGCGGGGGGCCCACGGGACTGGAGTGCTGCATCCATGCAGGACCCGTTGTGGGAGCAGCTGACCCCGCCCTGCCTGATCGGGCCTCACTAACCGAAACGAACCCTGGGACCGGGGGAGTCTCTGCTGCTGTGTGCCTTTGCTGTGGTTGGTGAGGACGGGGAAGAGTGAGCGTGGAGCGGCCTCCCTACTATAACTGCGCTGTGGGGGACGGCTGCCTGGGGCCGCGTGAGGTGATCCGCCCTGCTCCCCTGCGTTTCCTTGGTGCGCCGGTGGCCCTTGAGCTGGCATCGTCGTGGATGCTCACTGCTGCCTGAGGGGTGCTTGGGGGCTGGCAGTGTCCGGGGAGCGGAAGACAACTGGTCCGAGTGGCGCACAGGTGGCCCTTCACGACCGGCGACGCCCTGAGTGCCCACCTCCGTGGCTCGACTCCTGGTCCCGGGTCCCGGCAGGCAGCCAGAGACGGCGGAGCTAAACAGCGTCATCCACATCGGTACGCGACTGGCCCGGGGCTCTGTGGACATCTTCGGAGGGCCTGGCCAGGGGCTATTCCATCTGGCGCCTCCTCGAAACTCCGGCCTAGGGAGCGGTGTTGGCCTCAACATGTCCGGCAACAGGGGTTCCCGGGCGTCTCAACAAAGCAGGCTAGACCGCTTTACCTGCCCGAAAGCGGACATTCCTGACAAGAAAGGGACCAGTGATAAATCGCAAAGTGGAGCCGAGCACGACCCCACAGAGCCCACAATGACGGACATAATGGCAGCCATTATGGGTGTCCGCACATCTATTGACACCCTCTCCTCGGAGGTGACGCTGATCAGAGCGGATCTCACGAAATATAGAGAGAAGGTCAAGCAATTAGAGACAACCACCGCCAGTCTCGTAGAGGACACCTCGCAACTCCAAACGGACATCGGGGAGCTTCAATCATTTCGCAAGTACACGGAAGACAAGCTGGATGATTACGAGGGGCGCCTGCGACGCAACAACATCCGCGTCCTTGGAGTGCCGGAGAAATCGGAAGGTCCGTCTGCAGACCTATTTATGGAGGAACTGATCTCGACGAAGCTACAACCAAAGGGCCTTTCTAAACTGTTTGTAATTGAGCGAGCCCACAGAGTGCCTGGGGGTCGCCCAAAGCCTGGGGCCCCCCTCGTCCAATACTGGCCAGACTGCTTAATTACAGAGACAGAGACACAATCCTTCAGGCAGCAAGGGTCGCTCCTCCAATCCACCTAGACAACTCGGAGATCACCTTCTTCCCCGATTTCACCCGAACGGTGCAGATGAGGCGACGCTCCTTCCTCGATGTTAAGCGCAGGATGAGAGAAAAAGGTCTCAAGTACGCCATGCTCTTCCCGGCTCGCTTGCGAGTTGAACTTAACGGGAAAACACGTTTCTTTGACCTCCCAGAGGTGGCATCCGACTGGCTGGACAGTCTGAAATCCTCGCCGGAACAAGACCTCACCGCTCATTGAACCCCGCGGTGATCTCTCATGGGATGGCCTCTGGTTTCTTCAACATGAATCGCTTCAGCTGCTGTTGTACCCTGAACCGCCAATATGCGGCTCAGGCTGGCATAAACCTTGTACCAATGCCTTGGGACCTTTCACATGTGGTGAACTGAACATTGGTCATGTCCTGCACCGATTCTGTACTGGTAGGCGGGGGGGCCGACGGAACTCTGAGGCCTTCCCCAGTGTGTTAATTTTCTATTAGTAGAATAGTTGGGCGACAGGCACTCTGCATTTAAATATTATGGGCAGTTTTAAGCCCGGAGTGCAGGGGAGCAGGGTGGGGGGATGTTGGGAGGGACTGATGTTTATTTTGTATGTTGTTTTTTGTATTATCTCGACAGTACGATATCTATATACGACCCCACTAGTGGGGAACCGCTCCGCTTTCAATGGGAGTACAGTACAACAGGGCTATTAAAATCTTAAGTTGGAATGTTAACGGACTGGGGGACAAGATAAAAAGAGGTGTTGTGTTGCAGTATATTAGGAGACAATCACCGGATATCGTCTTACTCCAGGAAACACACCTCGTTGGCAACACATGCAGGGCAATGCACAGATGGGGGTACTCGATGGTGGTGCATGCGGGGTTTACCTCTAGCTCCAGGGGAGTAGGCATTATGCAAAAAAATCATTCCCTTTCTCACTCACCAATACGTACATAGATGACCGAGGCAGATATGTTGGAATCACAGGCACTTGGGAGGGCAAACCTACCACTTTCATGTCAATATACGCACCCCCGGGATGCAGAGCACAACATTCACTGACTTAAGTGCTATACTCTTGACGTTGCCTGACGGACACCTGGTGCTTGGCGGCGACTTCAATTCGATTGTCTCGGGCGCTTTAGACAGGCACCCCCCCGCGCAACCCCTCCGGCCGCTCATGCGTTCACTAGTTTCTTGGAGGCGATGGGACTGATGGATGGCTGGAGGACATACAACCCCGATAAGATGCAGCACACTTTCTACTCAGGGGCGCATAACAGCCTATCCCGACTGGACTATATACTTGTCCCGGCCTCGCACATTACCAATATCCATGAGATCCGTCATCTGGCACGAGGTATCTCCGACCACTCCCTCTCTGGGTCCATATAGTTTTAGATTACACACAGACAGGACGGGTTGCCCCAATAAACCCTTGGTACCTCAAGAACCCCAAAATACGGAAAGGCCTAATTAAAACTCTTGATAACTATTTCCTGGAGAACGAACACACAGTTGAGTCACCTCAAACACTATGGGAAGCTTTCAAAACGGTGGTCAGAGGACAGGCCCTCTCCCTGGTGGCGGGCTCCAAAAAAGACAGGATGAAAGAAATCTCTGACATAGAGCAGGAACTATACCGCCTAGAACAGGATGTCACCGCGGATGCTAAGCCTGAAACCCTCCACTTCCTACGCTTGCGGCAGGAAGAATACCGGGCGTTGGTCACCGACCGTGCCAAAATACTGGGACAGGAACGGCTGGGACGGATATATGACTGGGGCGACAAGGCCGGCAAATTGCTCGCATGGTTAGACAAGAGAGAGCAGGCCAGCAGGCTCGTGCCCGAGATTAAGGACTCTGATGGGTCCTCGGTGACAGATCCCCAAGACATAGCTAACCATTTCGCAGCTCACTTCCAAACTGTATATAGCTCGGTGGCACCATACCCTGAAGCAGATTTTACTGATCTAGTCAAAGACATATCGCTCCCGACACTATCGGACTCGGACCTTACATTCATGGACAGTGAACTGACGGCTGATGAAATAGCTACGGCAATAAGAGCGCTGCACTCCGGGAAAGCTCTCGGCCCAAATGGCATCCCAATAGAGCTCTACAAGCTTCGACCAGATAGATTGGCCCCCTATTTGAAGTCAATGTTTGAAGATAGCCTCACCCAGGGGATGTTGCCATATGACCAGAGAATTGCCACCATAGTCACAATCCATAAAGAAGGGAAGCCCAAAACGCAGTGTACCTCCTACCGGCCGATATCGCTGCTGAATGCGGAGCCCAAAATTCTAGCTAAAGTGCTTGCCACCAGGCTTACCAAGGTGTTGGGCGACCTAGTCCACCCAGACCAGTCAGGGTTCATGCCCAAAAGAAATACGGCTCTCAACCTGCGTAGACTACACGGGGTCCTGGGCAGGGTGCCAATGATACGAGAGGACGCTGTGGTGGTCTCTCTGGATGCCGCCATGGCTTTCGATTCACTGGAATGGCCCTATCTCTTTGCAGTGCTTGGTAAACTGGGATTTGGGCCGGGTTTCTGCAACTGGATACGCCTGTTGTACAGTGCGCCGCTGGCCCAGGTAGTAGTGAATAACAGAAAGTCTGAACCCTTCGTGCTCAGCCGGGGGACTCATCAGGGGTGCCCCCTATCTCCTTTACTGTTCGCTTTGGCCCTTGAACCACTCGCAGCATGGATCCGTAAGGATGTGAGGATCCGCGGACTGCGCTGGTCAGCGGAGTGGGAGGATCGGATCTCACTGTACGCTGACGATATTCTCCTCTATCTTACATCCCCTAAGAGATCCCTAACAGTAGCCTTTGATATACTAGAGGTTTTCGGCAGGTACTCTGGGTTTCAGGTCAATTGGAAAAAATCACTCCTATATGTCCTATGGGGAGCCCCTCCACAGTTGCCCCGCAATTGCCCGATCCCAGTGGTCTCAGACGGCTTCAAGTACTTGGGCATTTTTATATCTTTAGACCCATCAGTTCGGTACACCCGCAATCTGCTCCCCCCACTGCAGCGGCTCAAGAGCGACATAACACACTGGAAGTCCCTCCCGCTCTCGCTATTGGGCAAGGCTGCATTATTTAAAATGATGTCACTGCCCCGATTCCTGTATGCGCTACAGAACTCAGCCGATCTTGTCCCGAACTCGTATTTTAAAGATCTGGAAGGGCTCCTGAGAGACCTCCTATGGGGAGGGAGACCACGTATCGCCATGAAAAAACTGACACTTGGCTGGTATGAGGGGGAATCGGGTTGCCTGATATTAAAAAATATTACTGGGCTGCGCATCTAGCAGCGATCAATCATTGCACGTATGGTCACCCTGACAACCCGGGGTTTCTGATGGATCGTTGGCTTTTACCTAAAGGGACCTTTTTGAGAGCTCTATATTCAAAACCGGAGAAATACCCGCTCACCGGACCCACTGCCCATACAGTTGCAATCTGGCACTCCGCTGCTAAATCAATCGGTTGGCAAAATAAGTTAACGATGGCCACACCTTTGTGGGACTCACAAAAACTAGGCTATATGGGAAACTCAAAGGGATTTGCGAAATGGAACTTAATAGGGATTTCCCATGTCAAAGACCTTTGGCATGCTGGGGATGTGGCATCCTTTGCTACCCTACAAACACAATATGCCCTGGCGGACTCCGAGGGTTACCGCTACCTACAAATTAGGCACTCGCTGCGAACAGCTATCCCCGACGACTCGACGCCACCGGACGCTTCCCCACTAGAGGACAGACTATTGGATGGACATCTGCCTGATAGGGCCATCTCCTTCATATATCGAAAACTCATCAATCACACTGACAACCCCCTATTACAATTGCGTGACAAATGGACTGAGGACGGAATAGAGTTGGACGATGAAACCTGGCAGGAAGCGGTCTCTTCTCCTAAGACGGTCGCTATCCCAGCGAGACTCAGACTGGTGCAATTAAAGATCCTCCATAGAATTTACATAACTGGTCCCCAGCTGGTACATATGGGTGGACTGACAGACGGCTCTTGTAGGAGGGGATGCGCACAGCTGGGCACATACATACACATAATATGACACACAAGAATCCAAGGAACTGACGACCGGTCCGCTTATTGAGGTGGCCGGTTCTACTTCGGGAAAACCCATTAATCCTGGGATTCCCTATGGTCATCCACTAAACTACGCTTCTGATTTTATCTTATTTAAGCCCTGATGAAGTTCCACACACTGTAAAGTGGGAACGAAACGCGTTGGCTGTCTGTCGCAAAAGAAAATGAAATAAAGAATCAAAAGTTGAAGAACAAACCAACACCAGATTGTGCTACTTAATTTTCGGTGCACCTTCAATTGAATGTATTATATGTTAATCTGTGAAACAGTGACACTGAAGGGTGACAAGTGTCGAAGTGTGCACGACAAAACATTACAAAAGAGGGGCACAGTTACTAGTGAGGTGCGATTTCTTTGGGTCCGTCATCCGATTCGCTTTTACTGTCAAAATACATAATATGGCACTGTGCGCCGATCCAGGAATACTGGCGTAACATACATGCGGTCATGAGTGCAGTGTTGGAGGTAGTAATCGAACTGGTGGCACCTAGATGCCTCCTTAATATCTGGGAACCTACCGACCTCAACACCTATACTAAGACATGGGTCACGCTCGGCTGCATGATCGCTAAGAGAAATATCGCGCAGCTCTGGGGAGCCCCACAGCCGCCCACGGTAGTAGCCTGGGAGCAGGATCTAGACTGGTGTATGCTGAGAGAGAAAACAGTCTATGTGGCTAGGGGTGTCCCCGAAAATGGTCCAAGATATGGGCCTCCTGGAATGCATACCGAGGAGATATATGTGCACCTCCCTTGAAGACGATAGTGAAGACCCCCATCCCAGTGAACTCCAATGAATTATATTGCTGTACTGTATGTAACCTGATTTTGCTGTAACCCTAATTGATTCTGTGAATATGTACTTTATGTCGAGACTGTTTAATAAAAAGATGTTTAAAAAAAAAAAAAAGATTCCACCTAAAGAAACAGATTGGGTAAAAATAGACAGAACAACGCAGGAAAGTAAAGAATCAGTGCATGCTTATTACGAAAGGCTGTTGTTGGTTTTCAAACAGTATAGTGGTTATGAGACACTAAATGAGAAGGATATGAGTCATTTTGTATATAGATTTGTATATGGGTTGAAACCGGAGATAAGTGAAATGATTAAGCAGCATATGATTTGTTGGCAGAATAGCACAGTTGACGAGGTTTTGAGATATGCTAAGTATTGCAGTGATGATATTGAGAGTAGACAGCGTAAATTGAAAGAAAAAGCCATGTGGGCACAGGTGAAAGTTGCAGAGAAGCAAGAAGCTCAATTGAGTAATACCGGTAATGAAACAGGACAGGTTAGATCCCGACCTAATATAGGTATAGGAAAAGGACAAATGAGCATAGATGAGGCAAAGAAAAAGTGGCCATGCCACAATTGCGGAAAGCTAGGGCATTGGAGAAACGAGTGTAAATTTCCTCCAAAACTTAATGTGGAAAATCAATCATTAAATTCACAGGTGCAGAGTGAGGTAGTTACTCAACAAAGTCAGGTGCCACAACCACCACTTCCCAAGAGTGTTAACCAACAGAAATACAGTGCAGAAACAGGATTCTACAGAGGAGAACAGGTAACACAGTTGCCGCGTGCAGCTGCAATTTCTCAATATTGGTTACGACAGGATGAGGATGAAAGGGATGAAAGTTTCTGACGGTGCCTAGGAGAGGGGGAAGAGTGCGTGCTTGGCGCAACTCTAGAGGTAGATCAGTCTGGTCCATTTGTGGATGGAGAAGTGAATGGTGCAAATGTAACATTCCTGGTGGACACTGGAGCTACCCGTTCTACTGTTAGGTCAGTGGAAATTCCAAACCTTCCTCTCTCAGGTGAACATATCCAAGTAGTTGGAGTTTCAAATCAGCAAATTAAGACGCCTCTTACTAAATTAGTGGAGGTAAGAATTGGTCCATTTAGTGAAATGCACCGATTTGTGGTATGCGATTGTAGTCCCGTGAACCTATTAGGACGCGATTTATTGTGCAAGATGAATTGCACTATCTATTGTACTCCAGATGGAATTGCATTTCAGACCCCAGATGAAGATGTGCTGTATAAAAATGACAATGGTAAATTTAGAACCAGAAGTAAATGATTTGTTTCCTGTATTTGATGCAGAAAAAATCTCAATTGAATTGAAAAAGACAGTGAAAGAAGAAGTGTGGGACTTTACAGGAGAAGATGTAGGATTAATGAAAGAAGTAGATCCCGTTAAAATAACAGTAAAAGAGGGAACAAGTTACCCAAATAGGGGGGCGTGGCTAACCGCCTAAGATGGCGGACGTGTATCGGTGAGGCTCCGGACCCTGGGTGGGGAAGATCCTGAGCACTCGCCAGCGTAGGAGCAGCAAATACGGACGGAAAGACAGGAATTTATTGCCTGAGGTCCGGTGCGTTGATCATCCTGATCTGAGCCCGTGGACCACAGCGACGCCGGAGATATCGGCACCTGACCGCATCCGCGGACACTGAGGCCTGCCTGCGACATGGCGCTGGAGCGCGGCGTCCCCCGTCCGGTGCGTGGAGCCCGGTGAAACTCGCCCTCCGGCGGGACCTGCCTCGCCCGGTGGCTGCCCCCGCGACAATCAAGGTACACGCAAGAAGGCGGGGGTGAATGAGTGAGGCCCCATCGGGTGATTGGACGGGCCCGCTGTGGACATCCTGAGGTGCGAGCGGTGAGTGCTGAGGGTCGCGTTGGGGACCGGGGGGCGGCCGGAGGTGATCGGGCCCCTCCGGCGCTGTAGGAGCCTAGCGAGTGGAGAGCGGCATAGGGCACATCAGGCCGATCACTGCCCCGAACTTCGAAGCGGAGACTGAGGCGGACTGCGATGCGACGCCATAGTTGTTTGAAGACAGCAGGCCTCACTACATGGTCCCTGGCCTGATCGACAGAGTCGTTGGCCCGATAGACACGGAGCGTGGTGGGGGTGAGATTCGCTGAACCCTGGACCGCAGCGGCCCGCGTGTGACTCGGTGGGGTGGGACCCCCCCGCCCCCCCGCCCTCTTTTTATCCCCGCAGCTGACACTATATACTGAAGGGGGCATCCCTCAAAAGCGGGACTGAGGAGTGCTGTAAGTGGCGCCTGGGCCCCTGTGGAGGTCCGGGAGTCACTGCTCATTGTGAATGCATTGGTCTCCCTTCTAGACCATACTGGGGACAAACGCGTGGACGGCGGAGTGGGGCGGCAAGTGGCACAGGACAGTTCTTCAAGAGACCACGCGACACTTGGGAAGTGCTGGGAGTGCGGCCGACCTCATATCAGGCACTAACACGCCACAATAAATGACACTAGCACGAGGGGCCTGAGTGAGGGGAAGATACGGCGAGCTCCTGGGAGCTGTGTGGAGCTCATGTCATAGACCCGATCCCTGCAGTGAGGAGTGCCATAAGGATACAGGCGACTATAGGCGAGGCATACGAGGCGGAGTCCCCCCTCTCTACTAATACCTTGCAAGCGCCAGGCCTCCCCGGTAGCAGCGGACAACCGATATGGGGAGAGTTAAGGGGAAGGTACTGGAGGGCAACCCTGGCACAGGCGGCCCTGCTGGCGGGCCCGAACCTAACACCAGACCCTCATCACCTGGGGCCCCTGGCCCTGAATTCGCTGAAACCACCCCTGACAAACTGGATTTGATCCTAAAAGAGGTTCGGGAATCCCGCATGGCAATAGAGCAGCAGGTCGGAACCCTAACGACTGGCCTCACCCTACTCCGAGCAGACCATGGGAAAATGGCTGAGACTGTCCGAGAACACGACAAAGCGCTCACCAATATGGAACCCCAACTTGCGGAACACACCCTACAGCTTCAAAAACTGCAACAACAAGTTACTGGTCTCCAGGACAGGGTCGAAGACGCGGAGGGCAGGAATCGCCGTAATAACATACGCGTCATAGGCCTTCCGGAGCGCAGCGAGGGCACCAAGGCCGTGGACTTCATGGAAACATGGTTCCGAGAATATGTGACACAGGATGGCCTATCACCATATTTTTGTGTGGAACGGGCACACCGAATCCCAACGGGAGCACCAAAGACAGGAGCGCCCCCACGACCCCTGATTGTCAAAATACTAAACTATAGGGATCGAGACATGCTGCTACAAAAAGCAAGGGAAAAAACGCAGATCCAATTTGAGAATCATAGAATTTCACTGTATCCCGATTACTCGCAACTGGTCCAACGCCAACGATCATCCTATCAAGCAGTCAAGAAGAAACTAAGAGCGGCCCAACTTAAATATGCATTGCTATTCCCGGCCAGATTAAAGATTATCCATGAACGGAAAACGTACTTCTTAGATAGCCCAAACAACGCAGAGGAATGGCTAGAGGTGATGAGCCTAGACCCGAGCCAGGGCGGACAGTCGGGCTCGACACGCCAAGGTACGACAAATCCTCCGAGACATGGGCCCCGACGTAATAACAAGAACCTGCAGAGTAACACTGGCATTGGCCCAACGCACGATCAGCAGCTGGCTGGCAGAGCAGAAGCACTGGCCGTGGCCGGAACTTTTTCGGAAAGCATCCCCAAGATCCTGACTGATTCGGAGGACAGCACCATCCAGTCAGACTCTGAACAAAGCATCACTCTGTTCCCTTCGGTGACACCTCAGACTGTGGACGAGATAGTGGATAATTGAGATGTCTGGAACACACAATTGTCCGAACTATGGTCGAGAAGGTGTATGCACGTCTGCTAGACTACCAGGCACAACAGTATCCTTTTAACATTCCTTGAGGAATCACCTGAAACGCTGTGAAAGTCTATTACTGTACTGATAATTCAGACGCGATAATCTAATGATTATGTTATGTCTAATTGTGGAGTAATATAGTCATATATGCAAATTTGACATTTAGATAGCTGCACTGCACTGTACCCGGCTTGCCTACAGATACTATTTACAATTAAATGTGAAATATTCCTTCCCTAGGGCGATAAAGCACTAGGCCAGGCTGGTGACGCCTCAGGGACCAATGTAGGGGATGATATCACCTCTCTGCCAAGGCATCGAATGTTTAACTAAGGCGACCCACATTTACTCTGTGCAGATTTGTACTGATAATTCAGGCGCGATAGTCTAATGATTATGTTATGTCTAATTGTGGAGTAATATAGTCATATATGCAAATTTGACATTTAGATAGCTGCACTGCACTATACCCGGCTTGCCTACAGATACTATTTATAATTAAATGTGAAATAGTCCTTCCCTAGGGCGATAAAGCACTCGGCCAGGCTGGTGACGCCTCAGGGATTAATGTAGGGGATGATATCACCTCTCTGCCAAGGCATCGAATGTTTAACTAAGGCGACCCACATTTACTCTGTGCAGATTTGTATTTACCCATGCCATAATCAATGGGGGAGGCCAGGGGAGTGAAATGGCAGAAATTATAGTTACAATAATATCCTTTTCCAAGTCTTTATCTGTAGGGGACAATCTGAACGTAATCAAACCCTTTGGAGAGGTTTTAATATGTAATTCTATAATGTACAACAGATCTATTAATGTGGCGCAGAACTTTATAGCTACGGGTCACAGTACGAATGGCCCAGGTAACGCACAAATATGTTGAAAAAAGGTGATTGTACTGTTTATCAATGATATGTTTATAACCCTCCCCCGGGACCCGTCGAGCTACCGGGAACCCGCTGTTGCATCCGCCACAATATGGATGGTGGCAGCGACCCCCAATAAGCGAATGCACCGTTATGTGGTACCTATATGTTGGGAATCTTTGTTGGGCCCAGCGCCGTTTGCTAGCTGAGCCGAGAATTGTTAGTTTTAAGGGAAAGGGGAACTCCTGGTCTGCATCAGTTAAATGGCTCCTCGCTACAAGGAGCGACGTCTCACTTAATAACTTATGCCTAGAGATCACACCACATTAGGCTCTTACAACCTGCTGACTTGGAATGTACGGGGGTTGGGGGCTGTACAAAAACGACACCGGGTTCATGCTCACTTACTTAGGCGCAAAGCCCATATTGCTTTTCTGCAGGAATCACACCTTACTGACTCGGAGGCCTTAAAGACCCTAAAAAAATGGCGAGGCAATATATATTCCACTAATTACTCAGCGTTTGCTAGAGGGGCGACTATCTGGATCCGGCATGGAGTGCCATTTATGGAACTTGATCGTCGCACAGATGACCAGGGTAGATATATTTTACTGAAAGGAACTCTAGACGGCGTACCTGTGGTTTTGGGATGTATATACGCCCCTAACTTTGAACAAGACAAATTCTTCCACCGTCTGGGTGCAGCCCTTGTAGGGTGGGACACGATTCCCTGGATTCTGGGAGGAGACTGTAATACAGTGCTAGATATAGACCTAGACAGATCTCACCCCCACTACATGGCGCTGGCGCCAGCAAGCAAGCGGATCTCCTAAAAACATGGTTAGATGGATGGGGACTGTCGGATGTCTGGAGATTAATGCACCCTACTCACAAAGAGTATTCCTTCTATTCGCCGGTCCATCACCTCCACACCAGGATAGACAGATTTTTATGTTCACACACCATTGCTACGCATATCAGTCAGTCCACTTACCTAGCCAAGACATTTTTGGACCACAATCCCCTAGAACTCACACTGACTTGGGGACGAGTACCGACCCCAGTACCCACCTGGAAACTATGGCCCCAGTTATTGGAAGACGCCCCGTTCCGCACCACTATCTCCAATACCATTAATAATTACTTCTCGGAAAACTGGAATACTGCATCCTCCCACCTGATAGATTGGGACGCACTTAAAGTGGTAGTGAGGGGGTCGGCCATTGGACAAGTGGTGGGGGCGAGACAAGAGATACACCAACGCCTGAATAGTATAGAAAACCTGATGAACACTTTAGAGCAGGAGGCAGTAGCAGATCCAGAAAAGCAAGAGGCCTTGCGGGACGCCCGCATTAACCATGCCGACACACTAGAAACTCTGCGGGTTATTGACCATAGGGCCTTTACACAACGGAAGCACACTGAGGCAGACAAGGCGGGGACACTACTAGCCCGCATAGTACAGGATAGACCAGAACCACCGCTCATTACACACATTAATATACCTAACCAAGGACCAGTACACACACAAATCGAGATAAATGAAGCCTTTTGCAGGTATCTTAGTGACCTCTATGCGGCCCCAACACACAACAATGACACGCAGATAGCGGACTTCTTCCAGGGCTTAAATATCCCCTCTTTATCGGCGGACACGCAGAGAGAACTCACAGGCCCTATAACACAACAAGAAATCCGAGCTACGATCAAAGGCCTTAATCATAACAAGGCGCCGGGCCTAGATGGCCTACCCATAGAATTTTATGAAACTTATTCGGAGGCCCTGATCCCCAGGCTGGAGGAGGTATATAGGACAGCCCTGGAGGTTGGCCACTTGCCACAATCCACCATGCAGGCATTAGTCGTTTCACTTCTTAAGCCGGGACGCGATAGCACCGATATCTCCAATTATAGGCCTCTCTCCTTGTTAGCAACTGAATATAAAATCCTGAGCAAAACATTAGCTAACCGCATACAACCATACCTAACCACGCTCATACATAAGGACCAATGCGGGTTCTTACCGAACCGCAGTACGTCACTTAATACTAGACGCTTACATTATATAATGGCGGCCGTCCCGGCCGAGTGTCCGGAGGCTGGCTGTCTGGCATTGGACTTACGCCAGGCCTTTGATTCTATAGCGTGGGATTATGTTCGCTGCATTACAGCGATTTGGCCTCCCTAGCGACTATCTTAAATGGGTACGGCTGCTATATGCCTCTCCTACTGCTAGAGCACGCACCGGTCACCATATCTCAGGCGAATACATGGTACACAGGGGCACACGGCAGGGATGTCCCCTATCCCCCTACTGTTTGTACTAGCACTGGAGCCCTTAGCGATAGCCCTGAGACAGTCAGCAGAACAGCTGGGGATAATCATCGATGGAACTGCACATTTAATCTCAATATATGCTGACGATATTCTGCTTTACTTACGAGATTTGACGGCTGACACTACACCTCTCCCCACGATCTTTTCCACATTTGAAAATATTTCGGGCCTTGCCATTAATCCACGGAAATCAAATGCATTTTATTTTCATGATGGAACCCACCTAGAAATGACGCAATTTGGTAACTATACCTTACCCGTGGCACCCGCTACATTCAAGTACTTAGGAATACAAGTGTACAGGGCGCAGACGGATCAGCTAGAAGGCAACCTGTTAAGGGCCATCAACGCATTACGCTCGAGTGTGGCCTTCTGGATATCCCTGCCACTATCGGTGATGGGGCGGATTGCCATATCGAAGATGGTGGTACTCCCCGTTTATTATATTTTTTCGTGAATTTACCGCTGGCGGTACCTCACTCGGTCTTCTGTGCCTTGGACACTATCCTCATAGAACTCATATGGGGTAAGGGCCGCCGAAGAGTAAGTCTTCGGAAATTACAATTAGAGTCCCATAGGGGAGGTCTGGGTGCCCCTGATTTCAGAGCATATTACTATGCCTGTCAACTACAGTGGCTGTCCTACTGGACAGCGGGTAGGAACCTACAAGAAATAGGGTATACAACCCGGGATATAGATCGGGGCAAACTACATTCCTTACTCTTACCAAAAGCTAAAATCCCCTCGGACGGGCCTCCATTACTTAAGATCGCATTGCAATGTTGGAGAAAAGCACTGCGGTATACTTCAGGAACAACTCCCTATGCGACTAATATCCCATTAATGGGCATCCCCATCCTTGGGGGTGTGCTAACTAAGGCCAGACTTCATGCCTGGACGGAGACCGGAGTGAAGGAAGTTGGGCAGTTCTTTGGTGGCGGCAATCTCCTTGATCACAACACATTCATACAAACCACTGGAGCGCCAGACCGCTTATATATGACACACGCGGCTGTTTCCCACTATATTAAGAAGACATGGGCACCAGAACGTAGGGAACCCCCACAACACGGACTGGTCCATTTACTGTATTATATGGGGGACGGGGGCCATCTAATCAAATGGCTGTACACAGGTGTTAGAGCGCAGGTATCCATCGACCTCACCGACCTTAGAACAAAATGGGAGACGGATGCAAACACAGAACTCACTGACAAAGCCTGGGCGAGCATGTTGGAACATCCCAAACGAGTGTCCCGTAATGCTAAACTTAAATTTATCCAAACAATGCTATTACATAGATCTTACTTAACCCCAAAGAGAATACACCGTATGTTTCCGGAGGCCCAACACTGCTGCCCTCGATGTAAAGGAGATGAAGCAGACTTTGCCCACATGCTATGGGCCTGTCCACGTCTCCATACTTATTGGGACGGAATACGACAGTCACTACAAGAGGTCACGCACCTAATTGTACAGGAAAATATCCTGGAGTGCCTCTTGGGTCTCCGCAAACGCACTACAGCACAGAAGGTACAATTGAGGTTCCTGGACCTGGCCCTTATACTGGCCGCAAGAACAATCACCATGAGATGGAAATCACCTAGAAGTCCACTATTGACAATATGGCAGGCAGATATGATGCAATGGGGTAGTGCCGAAGGTATGGCACTTAGACGAGAAGAGGCAAGGGGTCTGCGGAAACACCCTATCTCAATGGATTGGGAGAGCATGATGGAGGATTTTAAACAGCTGGACTTTATACCAACACATAACAACCCCACACAAGAGCAGACCTAACTATTCTAGGACCAAACACCAGAGATCGTCATAGGCCCCAGTCACGACACCATCTTACCTAAGCAGTAAGGAGCAACCAAGGATATATAGATAATTATAATAGGCTACTAAATATATAAGTAACGGCAGATCAGGAGGGAGGGTGGAGGGAGGGGGGACGTTATATAAGTTTGAAATGTTATGTTAAGAATGTTGAAGCATACTATGTAAAATTACTCTAGGAGGAATATTGCATTTCCGGAATACTCTAAGTTACCTTGGAGATGCAGTGATGGATATGTAACTGAGAACAAATGTAAGAGAATTACATGTGCAGCACACCACTCTATAATGTGAATGATGGGGTGAACATCAAAAAGGGAAAATGCCGTTAACACTCCATGTTTTACACTGCAATGATGTATTGGCAAGCAATAAAGTATGTTTTAAAAAGAAAGTTACCCAAATACGCCCCAGTATAAATTGACACCAGAAATAATTGAAGGAATAACGCCAGTAATAAACAAAATGGTTGAACAAGGGATTCTAAAAGAAATCATGAGCAGTCCATGTAATTCGCCAATAATGGGACTGAAAAAGCCAAACGGAACATATAGAATTGTACAGGATTTGAGGAAGGTAAACAACATTGTAGTGCCTTGTTGCCCAATAGTACCGAACCCTGCTGTGATTCTACACCAGATTCCACGTGAAGCAGAATGGTACACAGTAATTGATTTATGTCATGCATTTTTCTCTATTCCATTGCATCCAGATAGCCAGCCATTATTTGCGTTTAGGTTTGGAGAGCGTATTTTGGCATGGTGCCGAATTCCTCAAGGGTACACAGAAATCCCCTCAATCTTTAATCAGATTCTAAAGAAATCCTTGGAAGATTTAAAAATGCCAGAAAAGTCAGTGATGGTTCAGTATATTGATGACCTACTGGTGGCATCAAAAACGAAGGAAGCATGTGTCAATGATACAATTGCTTTGCTGAATCATTTGGCAAAAAGAGGACATAAAGTGTCCCCATCAAAATTGCAGTTTTGTCAACAAAAAGTCCAGTATTTAGGGCATAAAATTGAGAAAGGAGTGCGAAAGGTAACGACTGAAAGAATAAAAATGATTCAAGGAATGAGAGCTCCAATGACGCAAAGAGAGGTAAGAATGTTTCTGGGAATGGTTGGATATTGTCGACAATGGATAAGCGGTTTTTCGCTGATTGCTAAACCGTTGCAAAAACTGACAAAGAAGGATGTTAAAGATCCTTTTGAAATGAATGATGAGGAAATGAAAGCATTCAGAGAGCTGAAAAAGAAATTGTGTGAAGCTCCAGCATTAGGAATGCCTGACTATGAGAAAGATTTTGAGTTGTATTGCAGTGAAAGAGATGGATGTGCATTTTCAGTCTTGGTACAGAGACATGGAACTATGAAAAGACCCATTGCATATTTTTCAGCTGTTTTAGACCCTGTAGCGAAAGCGTTGCCTGGATGTTTGAAAGCAGTTGCTGCTACTTGTGAGAGTCTGGAACAGAGTGAAGGCATAGTGATGGGATATCCACTGAGAGTATATGTTCCCCATTCTGTGGAAATTCTCTTGACAAGAACGAAAACCCAATACATGACACATAGTCGGCTGACTAGGTATGAAAAAGTAATTTTGAGTGCAGATAATGTGACCATTGACAGATGTATGAATGTGAATCCTTCGACATCATTGCCAGATGAAGAAAGTGTGATTGAAATGGATGAAGTAGATCACGATTGTCTGAATGTGCTTGAATATTGTACAAAACCAAGATCAGATATACGAGATGAGCCTTTAAAGGAATCAGATTATATTCTGTTTGTGGATGGCTCATGTTTGAGAACGAATGATGGAGTTCTAAGTGCAGCATATGCGGTTTGCACAGTAGCAACTGTAATGGAAGCATCTTGTCTGAAAGGAATACGGTCTGCCCAAGTCGCAGAACTAGTAGCTCTGATTCAAGCATGCAAGTTGGGAAGAAATGTACGGGTTACGATTGTGACAGATAGCCAGTACGGCTTTGGGGTGGTGCATGATTTCGGTCAGATTTGGTCACAAAGAGGTTTCTTGACGTCTGCAGGAACACCAATTAGAAATGGAGATTTTGTGAAAAAGTTGCTTGAGGCGATACAGCTGCCTAAACAGATTGCTGTTGTGAAGTGCAATGCACATAAAAATGGGGAAGACTACATAACTGTCGGTAATAAATATGCTGACGAAATTGCACAGTACTGTGCAAAGAATGTGGTTTCTTTGAACAAAAGTCGAGAAAGAGAGCATATTTCTTGTCCTTTGCTTTTTACTAACCCTGTTGAGACATGGGATGAGGTGAGACAGTTACAGGAAGCCGCAGATGATGAGGAAAAAGATACATGGATAAAAGCAGGATGTAGAAAACATGAAGAAAATGATGTTTGGGTTTACAGAGATGAAAGACCAGTTATGCCTGATAGTATGATTTCTGACATGGCACGGATGTACCATGGACAAGCCCATATTGGGAGAGATTCAATGATCAGACTTTTTAGACAAACATGGTATAATCCAAAATTCAGAGCCATAGCTGAGAGTCTTTGTCAGAGATGTCTTATTTGTCAACAGTTAAATCCAGGAAGGAAGACAGTAGTGAGTCTAGGAACAATAGGACGAGAAGGAGGTCCGTTCACTAGAATGCAAATGGATTTTATTGAAATGCCCCCTTGCAGCAGACTAAGGTATGTCCTAGTGGTCGTCTGTTTGTTTTCCCGTTGGGTGGAAGCATACCCAACCAGAAGGAATGATGGAATAACGGTAGCAAAACTTATGCTGCGAGAATTCATTCCGAGGTATGGTTTTCCAGTCACGATTGAAACAGATAGAGGATCACATTTCCAAAATGAATTAGTTAAACTGATTTGTGAAGCACTTAGTATTAAACAGAAACTGCATTGTGCATACAGACCAGAGGCTTCTGGAATAGTAGAGCAAGTGAATGGAACAATTAAAAACAGGTTAGGAAAAATGTGTCAAGCTACAGGACTCAAATGGCCAGATGCCTTGCCATTAGTTTTAATGACAATCAGAAGTATTCCGGAAAGGAAAACTGGACTCAGTCCCCATGAGATAATTATGGGACGAGCAATGAGACAAGCACAAGTACCTGTCAACAAACTACTGACTATAACTGATGATCTAGTGCTGGATTATTGCAAAGGATTGGCTGATGTGGTGCGTTCTGTGTTTCATCAGGTTGGACCGGATGCGACCACTCTTGAAAGAAAACCAGCTCACGACTTGAATCCAGGAGATTGGGTCCGCATAAAAGTCCACAGGAGAAGAAACTGTTTGGTTCCTCGCTGGGACGAACCACGACAAGTGATCCTGGTGACAACCACTGCAGTCAAGTGTGCAGGAGTGAAACACTGGGTGCATGCCAGTCACACCATCAGAGTTCCAGAACCTGAAGATCGACATGTGAGTCGACATCTGGAAGTATTGGATAACAGTTCAGCATCAGGAGCAGAGGAAGAAACAAACAGGGTGCCAGAACCTGAAGATCGACCTGTAAGTCGACATCTGGATGACCCAACTACAAGTACAACGACAGAAGAAATAGAGGAAACAGTTGAAGTTCCAGAACTTGAAGATCGACCTGTAAGTCGACATCTGGAAATATCAGATACCAGTTCAGAATCTGATACAGATCATTTGGATTGTGAAGAAATTCTGAAAAGAAATTGGAAATTTGAAAGCATAAGAGAAGAAACTGAGCTAGAAGATAGTAACAGTGAGCAACCAAGTACAAGTTGTGGTAAAAATTCTTTGGAGATAATATTAATAGATGAAGAAGGGAGAGTTTCAAACAGAAAGTTAGAAAAATCGGAAGATCCCCGAGGAGCAATAGGGACAGATAGTCAAACACAAGAACAGGGAAATTTAGAAGCAGATAGAGAGACTGACACAAATTCGGAAGAACCTCGAGGAGGGACAGAAATAGGTGAACGAAGGAAGATAAGAAAAGAACCACAAATAGAGGAAGAAAATGAAATTATAAGTTTCAAAATAAGAGGCAATAACAAAAGAACTGAAACAGAGTCTGAAGAAAGTGGAGAAGAAAGAAACCAAAAACTAGAGTCAAGAAAAAGGAATTGGAAAACAGAAAGAGAGGAAAAAGGAAGTGAGGCAAAAAGGCCAAGAAAAGGAGACAATTGGCCCAACGAAGTAAGAAAATTAAGATACAGAATCATAAGGTTAGATGGAAAAAGTGCTGAACAAGTGAATGAAATAACAAGTCAGAAAGAGCAAGAAAAACAAGGTGGAAAACACTTGCAGAAAACGAAAAGAATAAAGAAGGTAAATGCGAAGTATAGATCATCTGAATGGTTGTATCTTGCTTTGACTGATACCAAAGAAGAAAAGAACACTCACGAGAACCCAGAACCAAGAAACCTAATGGGTGAAGGTGAGGTGCAACAAACTTGAAGAAATTTAAACAATTTCTACCGGACTTGACAAAACACTGGATCTGACGAATTTCTACCGGATTTGACAAAGAAAGAATTCTGAAAAGAATTAAAAGAAAGTACCAAGCAAAGACAAAAACATTGAAGTGCAGAGTGGCTAATAAGTAATTTCTGAGGTGTAGTGACACAGTTTTCTGGAAAATAAATAAATAAGGTTATAAAACAAAATGGAGGATACTAGAGATAGAAAATGTAAATGTGAGTTTTTAAGTAGATGGTGTAAGATGTGCTGCTTTTGTACAGGATTATTAATGACAGTATGGGTGGTTTTAGCAATCATTATTCCAATTAGTTTAGCTGTAGTGGAAACTTCTAATAACACCGAGAAAGAAAAAGGAGCTAACACTCAAGAACCAGTTATATTAAAAAGTAGTGCAGAATTACACAAGGACAAATCAATAACAGATTTTTCTAAAAATGTTTTTACTAAATTATTATATGAGTATGTAGAAACAATGGATGTAAGAGATTGTTATGTTTGTATGCAATTGCCTGCGTCTGTAGCAGAGGGTGTGACTTATCATCACCTTCCTTTGACGTATGGAATAACATGTAGTGTTTTAGCAAGTTTATTTTATAAAACAGGTAGATTAGAATATTATTACACTGACATAGATAAGATAAAAGAGGGAAAAACGTTTGGTGAATATTTTTTAGAAGATAAGATTTTAACATTAGATGATATAATTAAATACAACCTTACCTGTGAGTTAAAGAAGGAAGAAAAAGTATTTTTAGAGATGGTTGAAGAGAGAAGAGTGAAATTTCAAAGAAAAGTGATAGAAGAGACAAAAACACCTCTTTGGGCGTTTGAGGAAGACAATCATGACAAGAAAAAGATAAATGCAGCTATGACTCTGGATTGGCCCCAACAGGGAAGGTTGTGCATTAGAAGAAATAAGACAAGATATGACAATTATTTTGTGGGTTCCAGTATTTGCCATGACAATTATAAAATTTTAGGTGGATGGGGATTCAAAGGGGGAAAAGATCCAATATTTCCAGGGATCTATTATGTTTGCGGTAATAGGGCTTATTACAGGTTACCGGACCATTGGTATGGGTCATGTTATTTAGGCCTGGTCTTTCCAAAGATTTTTCATATGGACAGAAAAGAAAAAGGAACACACAGAATGATAAATACCTTTACACATAGAAAAGGGAAAGTTTTTCAGAAATAGTAGGTGATATTTTTGGAGCATTGATACCAGCAGTGGGAATATCTTTGAATGCATTTAGAATTCGGAAATTATCCACAGTGGTAGATCGTTTATCTACAGATACTGCTGGAGGGTTCTTGATGGTAAATACCGAGATGGTTGCCATGAGAGCTATGGTGATGCAAAATCGACTTGCCCTTGACATTCTTTTGGCAAAAGAGGGTGGAGTCTGTGGAATGTTGAAAGTCCAACATTGTTGCACTTACATTCCAGATAAAAGTGAAAATATACAAAAGTATATAACAAATATTACAAGTTTGCACAAAGAACTTGTTCCACTGGAGGTTGAAAGTGCATTGGGAAAACTTGGTAAAGGGTTTTCTTCAGTAATAAATTGGTTAACAAGAATGAGTGGATTAATAATAGGGAAAGTTATAATAATAGCAACCATGATAATAATAATAATTTTAGTGCTGAAGCTTGTAATTACATGTATAAAGAGAAGAAGAAGACAGAATAAAATAGAAAAAGAAAACATGATAAACAAGGAGAGGGAGAGAGAAATGGGTGAAATAGAGTTAGAAGAAATAAAAGAGAACATGTACAAGAAAACGAAGAGACAAGTTGAAAGGGATACAGTTGTGTAAACTAACAAAAGCAAACGGATAAAAGATATATGCTGTCTGAGAAAATTGTATAACTTGGGTTTTGTGGTGATATTAAAAATCACCAAAGGGGGAGTTGATGGAGCAGGGTAAATGAAAAAATGTTAACCTCCTAATAATTTTCGTAAAATAATTAATAAACATGTTCGTTTAAGTAAATAACCAACAATGTATGTTACATGTAAAGGGTTAAAGGTAACACGCTATTTTGTGTGCAAATTAATCAACTTATAATTGTTTACGTGTCTAATATAACATAATCTTTGCGTACTAATAAAATAATAAACGCATGATTTGTGCTTTTTAAACAAAACGTGTGGTTGCAAAATAAAGCGATGGTAAGTAAGGGACGGCTTTATATGTTGCTTTTTGCTAGGTAATACCTAATTGGGGTACGTAGAAAGACGGGAGGGAAACGAAAGGGTTTATATTCTTTATTTTAACAATATTTTGTTTATCTTTGAAAATAGTGGGCTTAGGCCTGTTGAGCAGCGATATAAAATGGCCGCCATAAGCTAGAGTACGCATGTCCAAGAAGCTGTGTGGTAGAGGAGAGAGGCTGTGGAAAAGGATGACCACGTGTTCGTGCTGAGAGCATAAGACGGAAGTATGGTCAAGGCTATTGTGACCTTTCTGAGCAGATGTGTGCCAAGATGATCAGCAAGAAGCGTGAGAAGTCAAACTGAATAAATGGACGGAACTGTTGAATCTAAAAAGTAGCAGAAAAAGATACAAATTGGACTGATCGAAACGGATGAGCAATGTCATGAACTGTGGGAAACGATGGAAGCATGAACATTCCACAAGGAACTGGTTAAGACAAGGAAGTTTGATTAAAATGTATATGTATATGTGCCTGAGTGAACCAATGAGAGAGAATCACGCCATGAAGATGCAACATTTTTATTCAGTAAGCTAGAATTAGGGTATAAGAAGACCTACTCTTGGTGGGAGGGGTTAGATGCTGGAGAGTGAGATGCTGGAGAGTTAGATGCTGTAGATGGGTGAAGTTGCGGTTGCTGATGCTGACGAGCTGATGCTGCTGCTGCTATTTTTTATTTCCAGTTGAGTATAAGATGCTGCTTTTGGAGAACCTTTTTTTCCTGATAGATTATTCAGTTAGAACTATTAGATTTTTCCAAGACAGTTAGATTGATCTTTTAGAGTTCTTGCTATGATAACCTTATTTTTCCGTCTAATAGATATGCATTGTAATTTCAATTTATTCTTATAATGATGATAAATGTAATGATCTGAATAATAAGATTAAAACTTATTTCTTGCTTCGAAACTTTATATAAACTTTATTATTCTTTAAACAAATGACTCAGTGATTCTTTAGCTCAATGATTAAGGTAAATTGATAAAGAGTTTATTGTGATTGAGCTGGTCTTAATCACCATCAACTGATTTCTACTAGTTGGTCCATCGACCAATGAGCGGAATACCTTAAAGCAAATGAGAAACATTATGTCATGTTAAAAGAGGTATCCCGTCTCCTTCCAGCGAATCGTTTTCTCCTAGGTTAAGGACGGAGGAAATCCAGGGAATAAATGAGTAAGTGAATATATATGCGGTGTTATGGGCCCCACCGTCATATGGATATAGTTTGTGTGTTGGAGGAATAGTTGTACCTGGATGACCGAAGCATATAGGAGAATAATTTTTATTGTTAGCGCTGGATCAGCAGACACAGGCAATATGGAGGAGATGAATGCTACAGACTCATTTTTGACACCAAGTCAGTATCAGCTACATGATGATGAAGACAACCCCCAGGCCATAGACTCAGACGCCACCAAAGTTCAACCAGAGAGTGTCCATGAATTTCGGGGCACAGAGTCTGTGGCACCAGAGCTGAAAAGGGATGCAGTCTGCGATGAGGCCTGTACAATGGTATAAACTCTGCCATAAATAAATCAAGACTCAGTTCCAAATGTGTGACCTACTTGACCGTAGTGTAGGCCGGAGGCAGCGGTCAGCAGGGGCCCCCAGCCACGTGTCCTTGGCTTGCGATGCACAGAGTTAGTGGCACCAGAGCAGTTGTTGGTAGTGTTCAGTCACCTCCGTAACGAGGATCCTTCTTTCCTCTGGACTGAACTGCGTCTTCCTCTTACTCTTCTCCTTGCGTACAATGATATGGACTCTGCCTTTGAAAAATCAAGACTCAGTTCCAAATGTGTGACCTACTTGACCGCAGTGTAGGCCGGAGGCCGCGGTCAGTGCGGGCCAACCGCTGTTCAGGCAGCTCCTCCTGGTACTCTCACACACAACGTTGGAATGCCATGTGGCGATGATTTGTGGTTGATGGAGGTAGAAGCACCAGAGCTGAGCGTGTGTGCAGCCTGCGATGATGCCGTGTCCTGCCTGGTCCGGATTGGATTGGTGTGAGGCCTGCTGGACCGCAGTGTAGGCAGTACACAGGTGACCCCGCGGTGCTGGACCGCAGTGTAGACCGAAGGCAGTAGTCAGCAAGGGCCCACAGACACGTGTCGTTGGAATGCAATTCACAGATTTGGTGGCACCATATCGAAGGGAGTACGGTGATTTAAAATCTGCCATAAACCTATGTACTCTGCCATTGTATAATCAAGACTCCGTTTCAAATGTGTGACCTACTGGACCGCAGTGTAGGCCGGAGGCAGCGGTGGAGTACGTCAACGAGAAAGGAGTGCTGGGGGCCTGTGTCGTGGAGGCCGTGATAGTCTGAGGAGGCTGCCAAGGTCGCGGGCCTCGGGCTTGGAGCTTGCACCGGCACGTGGTGGGCCCTCTTTGACACACGCCGGTGTCGGCAGGTGAACAGTGAGGCCTGGGTGCGCTGGGGCGGGTAAGACGGGTCTTGGGACCAGCGGCCTGGGGTGCAGCAGGCGCACAGGATCGCAGGCACCGCCGCTCACAGCGTCGGCCTCGTGGCGGGGTGAGAGGCGCCGCCCTGGCAGACACGTTGGCCATTCCGGAAGAGAACCACGCCCAGAGCAATGGGCTTTTTATTCACACCCCTACGCTGGCCTGGCGTACGCCGGGCCAGCCCACTCCGCTCACGCTTACAGGGGGGGACGTAACAAGCTACATTTCCACGATCTTCCCCACTGGCTGCGGTAACATGGTTGCGTCCACTGTCCAGTACACTCCAGACACCAGCAGTGTATGTCGACATGGAAATGTCTGTGGTCTGCATACTCAAGTCTGTCCAGCACATCCAAGCCACACTTGGCATTGTGTACATTCACATTTATGGGTCACTTGCCTCCTTCGCACATGCCTGGTTCCCACCTCTCCCCACATTCTGCTATTGTGTGGCTGAGGTGCCATGCCGTTGATGGCTTGTGTACATGACTAGCCCAGGTTGCCACAGTAAGTTGTGTTGTCGTGTCTGGAATGTGGGAATGTTGGTTGTCATGTTGTATGTGATTTTGTGACGTGTGCATTCCCAGAGTTGTGAGTTGTATGTTGCTGGAGTTGAGGTGTGTGGTGTGTTCAGTTGTTACTTACCGACGAGCAGTGCATTTCCATAGGTGCCATCCTGAAAGCGCTGGTTGATGATGGACTGTCGGAAGATGAAGGAATCATGCACACTGCCTGGGTAGTTGGCGACGACATTGGTGAAGAGTCCCCGGTGGTCCACTATTGCCTGCACATTGATGGAATGCGTGTGTTTCCTGTTGCAGTAATTGTGTGCAGTGGTGGCAGGGGGCACGAGGAGTACATGTGTGCAGTCGATTGCCCCCAACACGTGCGGGAAGCCAGCTATGGCGTAGAAGCCTTGCTTGATCTCCAGCTGTTCCTGCGCAGTGTGTGGGAAGTAAAGGTGCTGGGGTACCAAGCTGATGATGGCATCCAAGACAGGTGTGAGGAACTTTGACAGGGCTGGCTGTGAGACTCCTCCGACTCTGGCAGTTTTTGGTTGGAAGGTCCCAGAGGCCAACAGGTGCAGCACGTCCAGCAGCTTTGTCTGCGGAGGGATGTTGGTTCTCCGCTGTGTTGGTATCGTCAGCCTGTGGGCAATGAGGGTCAGGATGCGGAGGATGGTTGTCCTTTTGAGCCTGTAGTGGGCAATGACTTCCTCTGGCGTTATGTCTCCGAGGCTGGTGCGTTTTTGGAAGGTCCGGTGTCTTTGTCTGCGCTGCCTCTGTGGTAGTCCGGGGGGTGGGGGTCCTGGCGGTGATGGCGGTGGGTGTTGTGGCCCTCTTGGGGCTCCGAGCTGCATGATCAGTAGCTCCATGGCATCTGTTGTTCTACTGGTGTGGTGTGGGCTGGGCTCCCTTTTATGGTGCAGGTTGTCATCCGACTTAGCACCAGGTAGGAGCAGGTGTTAAATCCATGCTGCTAACGCGCCTTATCGCATGTTTTTGGATCTTATCACCGATCTGGCTGGTCGTTGAGAATGTTGCGGAGTGGTGTTTTCATGGGAACGCCTACTCTGCTTATCATTAGCGTTAGTTGCCGGTGTCCTCCGTGGCGATGTTTTTTGCGGCTGCTATCGCGGGAAAACTGGTGATATCGGCTGTTGGCACCTGCTTGTGAATAGTGCGATGAATTTATCGCCACTTTGGCTGCGATAAAGTGCCGCTAACTCAGCGATGAGTCCTTGAGAATATGCCCCAATGTGTCTTACGGGATGTACGGTTCTCTGTAGACAGACAGAACGCACCCTGTGGACATTCAAGGTATGAGGTTTCTACTCCTGTTTCAAAAAGGAAGTGGGGTAACACACTGAAAAAAACTCAAATCTAGAGAACAATGAAAAACTGAGGGGATCTTCAGGAGAAAAGGAGGTGGGGGCAAAGGACCATTTTATCTGGAAATAATGTAAGGCATGCCTTTTCAGATAAAAGAGACTCCACGGGGCATATTTACTAGAAAATGATGCAGCCCGGCGCTGAAAGCCATCCTGCAGCGCCGAGCTGCGTCATTAGGAAAGTGCAGGGATGTGTCGTATTTACAGCAATGCAATGCATCCCTGTGCTTTCCTCTGCACTAGTGCAAGGGTGCCTGCATTGCAGGAATGATTGTTTTTTTTGCAGGAAGGGACACAGCAGTAATGATTGTTTTTGTGCAGGAAGGTGTCCCTTCCTGCACAAAAACAATCATTGATGGCGTTTTCCTCCTTCAATGTGTGCCGCAGAATGCAGCACACATAGAAAGAGCAAAAAACGAGAAGATATAAAGGTATGTCTCCTCGTTTCGCCACTTTAACGCCTCCCCTGGGGAGGTGTTAGAATCTGACGCATTCCCAGGTTTACGAAACCTTGTAAATCTTGGAATGCCTCAGAATCCATGGGTGTTGCATGGGAGCACCCACAGCAGCACCCATGGAACACCCTTTTCACGGACAGTAATGCGTGAAAGGGGGTCAGATTTACAAAGCCATAAAAAGCCATGGAGGGTGGCCTTGTAAATATGGCTCAGCATTTTGTGCCACCAGAGCGTCAAAAAAAGTGACGTTCTGGTGGTGCAGGGGCCTTGTAAATATGCCCCTAGGTTTCCTGCTATGAACCAGAGTTGATGGCTATCAGAAAGAAAGAGATTTTGCAGAGAGGTATTCAAATGAAATAGTCTTAAGAGAAAATGAGGGTCCGGCAGAGCTTACAAAACAAGAATTAGGTCCCAAGATGAAATAAGGCAGTGGAAAACAGATTGCTTCAGAAAGAAAAAAATTAATACTTTTCAGTGATCTAGGTATTAAGTCAGAGATAGATAGGACTTCCATCCCTCCGAAGGCTTTGATTTCCATCCATTGACTTTTAAACAGGCAAACAGTTACCGCCATCAGAAATCCATTACAAAGGAAATCTAGAATTCTAGCTGTAGGAAAAGAGGGAGCCTGTTCTTCTGACACCAATTTATAAAGACATCTCAGTGTCTACAGCAGTCTTTTAGAGTCTCAGGTCTGTGATGCAGCTGTTTACACAAAGCAATGTCTGAAGAACAACCTCTTGATTCCAAGGCTATCGTTTAGGTGCCATATCCCCAGACGAAGCCGTCTGAGGGTCAATACTGAAAGAATTGCAGCTCTCAGAGGGGATGGAGATAATTCAAGAGTCCACTGAGAAACAGAGGCTAGTTGCCTCATAAGCCAAAAAGGGAGTACCAGTAGATGTTGACTTTTTCTTCCTCAGTCTTTCTCCGTACCCTGGGAATCAATGTGAAGTAAGGAATGTGCATAGGTTACGACCAAGGAAAGCACATAGATTAGACCGTGTGCAGACAAAATATCGAGTTGGAAATTTCGAACTACAGAAATATCGAGTCTTAAATATCGTCAGTGGGAAATCTCGACAGCAAGAATATCGTGGTCAAGAATATTGATTTAAAGGTAAGAAATATTGTTTTAAAAAATATAGGAGTCAATGATATTGTTTGCAAAAATATAGTTGTTAAAAATATCGATTTTTTTAATTAGTGTTATGTATTTTAGTATATATTTTAAATGTATGTGATGTATTTTTTTTGTATAAGTATTGTTTATGTTTTTTAATACATGTGGTAAATTTTTAGTAGTTACCAATTTTCTTTTGATTACATTTTGTGTTTTTTAGTTCCGTAGCAAGGTTGTGGGTTTATAGGGGAATATGGTGGGAAGTAATTTCATTATAATAAATTAATGATATTTTTTTATTTATTAAATTTATTTAATTGAGATTTTATAGTGTTAATTATAGTGTTTATTGCCTTACAAGACAATTGGATTGAGTGCCCATTTAAAAGTGTGATGACTTTAGGGCCACAGGACCTAATTTGAAGGGCTCTTAGTTCTGGCTGAAGCAATTTTTGGCTAAGAGGTAAGAGGGCCGGGCACACACAGATTAAATAGAGCATACTCTCTTGGGTATAACCACATAAGCAGTAGTGGGTGTTAGGCCAGGACTGCTTCCAAGTGGGGACCAAGTCCTTTAAGGGGAATACACCGAGGCGAATAAGCAACAGAGCATGTTCCATGACCGCTGAAAAGGGATAGATCAAATTTGGCTGTGGGCCCAAACCAACCTATGATGGCAGAAATGCCGACGTGTACCGTTTTTGGCAAACTCTGCCTTGTCTATAATACGTGATTGAAGCATGGTGGCTTTGTTGGTGACTCACTTGAAAGCTGCATATTCCATCATTGTGTTCTAGGCTTCCTCTAATTTTAGAGATTGGATGGCTTGTTGCAAGACAATTGGCCATGAAGATTTACGATGAGGCTGCTTCACCATTTCCAGCCAACACAGGCGCGCCACTGTCTCTGGAGAGGCTGCTCTACGCTTCCAGCACAGTTTAACAAAAGCCCCAGTCCTCACCGGACCCTGGTGGAAGAGGCCAAATTCTAGTCTGACTTGGGGTTGCGAGATGTATTGTGGTAGCGCAAATAGTTTTTTGAGAAGGTTCGATTGGAGTGAATTTAGGAAGGTCACGTCTCTCCCTTTCAACAATTTGGAACCATAATTGATTGATGGCAAAAACTTTGAGCTGATGACCTGATGCAAATGGTGGTGTTGCAATGCTGTTTTTGCAATTGTTTGAATGCAAACAGGAGTTTGTTCTCCATTATTCTCCTAGTTGAAAGATGCTCTCTGAATGTTAAAAGAGAGTCCATGCATACACCAAGATACTTATATGATTTCACCAATTCTAGCGCTAAGTAGCTGTTTGCCCCTAGGTGTGCACCATCTTTATTTTAGGTGAGGAACTAGAGGAGCTGACCACTTTGGTTTAATTTTTAGTTCCAGCCGCCCGTCAATTGATCAATGAGGTGCTGCATACCAATCGATGTTTGGCTCCGCCAAACTATGTCGTCAGCCTATTGTAGATATCACATTTGTTCCTGGGCAAGCTTAGAGAGATCGCTCACCACTTGGGCCTGATGACTATCCAGGTCAGCCATATAAATATTGAATAGGCATGGTGCTAGGACGCACCCCTGATTCAGGCCTATGTGGGTGCCGATCTTACGTGTGGTTTTGCGGCCATCGCAACTTTGATTTGAAGCCAGATGTCAGTATATAAATTGATGATCACATTCAATAGCTTGGCCGGCATGCCCCCAGCCAGCCATTTTTCCCAGAGGCAAAATCAGTAGGTCTTGCCTATTCATTGTGAAAAGCACTTGTTGAAACCAATAGGCATTTAAGAGTGGATTATAACTAAAGCTCCCAGTTTTTAGTTTTTACAGATTTTTACAGATAAATACAGACAGAAAACAATGTGTTTCCTGTCAGTATTTATTTTAAAAAGCAGAACAATACTGAAAATTGTGCTTCTTGTGAGTGACTCGCTATGCTGTCTTTCGTGAATCCCAGGCCAACAGCTGACTACATAGATAGGATTAGGAATTAAAAAACAGGATGAGATTTCCTTAAATACAAGCATATGTTAACGTATGTATGAAGTATAAAGGTAATATTTAACTGTGGGTGTAATGTTTTGTTATATTTGGCTGCTTAATTTGCTACAACGCGACAGGCATTAAAGTATAAGTGCATGTTCATCAGGTAAATAAATGTGGACATGTGCCATTTTACAATTATTTATTTTCAAAACACAAATAATGATGGATAAATACCAATAAGATGGACAAAAAATAAATATGGATGAATACAGACGGAAATGTTAAAAAAAGCAATACTATAAAACCTGGAACCCTAATTATAACATTGTGTTCTAAACTATAGATTAGAATTTTTATTACATGAAATCTTACAGATTACCTAAGTAGCAAGGGTTTTGGTGTTGGTCACCCCCTCTAACAAACCTGGGGGTAGAAAATGTTCAATGTGATAAACCTTGATAGATTATTTTGAGATAGGTTGCATATTGTTTAGCCAACTGTAGTTTTGCACATATTTGTTATTTTATAACTTTATGCATGATGGTTGCCAGTTTATGTGCACTTCAGTAGGTGTTATTATATGTTACATTAAGTGTTTTTGTAAACACACTATCACCTTTGAGGGTATTCTGGCGCTATGCAGGTGTATAAGGCTAGCCTGGGGTAAAGGGAGGAATTATTTGAAGAACCAAATCTTAAGCTTCTTGCACAATTGAAGGAGAGAGAAGGAGGCTCTGATGTGATGTGGGAGGTTGTTCCATGCTTTGGGGCAAAATAAGAGAAGGCTTGACCTCCAGTACAGCTTCTGTGAATGCGTAGGATGTGTGTTAGTAGGATTTCGGCTGAGGGGATGTTATTGGAAGGTGGTGGAAGTGTATGCGGCTGTTCAGGTAAACTGGGCCCATTTTGTGCTGTGCTTTACATGTGTGGGTGAGAAGCATGAACTCTGCGTGTTTATGTATCGGGGGCCAATGTAGTTTCCTGAGGTGTGGTTCTGCGTGGGAGGTTGAGGATGAGTCTGGCTAGTGCATTTTGGAATATTTGTAGTCTCCTTGTGAGATGTTTGGTGATTCTTTTTTTTTTAAACATCGTTTTATTAAAGTTTGGTAGTCATACAGCAAATGTTGATGGCGGTCATTGCATATGGTATATAAAGGGGGGTCACTGTTCCTTAAGAGGAGAGTTCAAAGTGGAGAAAGAAAAAGGAAAAGGTGTCCTGTGCTACTCTATGAGTGGGGACAGTGTGTCCTCATCATGATGCCCTCACACACCCCGAAGGATGTCATGCTTCATCATTGACCGGCAGAGACAGAGAGAGGCATGCAGGTGGAGCAGCACAGCTGAATGGGAGAACCTTCCCATCGGCCCTCACTGATCTCATGAGGCCATAATTCTAGAAACAAGGGAGACGCTACTCCTTTCCATCACCCTGGCGGCACTGAAAAATTTAGGCCGCTAGTGATACTTTATTTAAACTCACCTTGGTCCTGAAGAAGCGCTTTGGATCTCCTCCAGAGGCCACAGATAGCGCGAAACATGTCGACCACTAGAGACACCCACTAAGGACTCATATCTAGCTACTGAGGGACATAATATCCCACTAGCAGCACCACACACCTTTTACTAATGACAGAGGGACCACTTTAATAAATAATAGCCACTCTCCCTCCAGTCACTTTTTAACACACTAGTTGAGACCTCACTTCCACTCACACGCACGCACCTAACGGCTTGTTTCATCAAAAGATCTCCGAAAAAGAGACCCACCGTCCCCTCCTCTCTTTTTGATAAATAGGTCATTGCATATGACAATCAAAAAAACTATTTCGAATTACTTTACTACAGTCAAAAATTAACGTTCATGACCCATTAGATTTCCTCGACGTTTTCATTCACTGTACCTTCCTGCCAGCCTAATCTGTTCCCTCGTGTAGAGGGTGGAGTACAAATATTACCCCTACGAGCGTTCCATTTACCCCATAGCCGGTCCCACTTCCGGGGGCATCCCCTACTTTCATAGACCACTTTTTCTGACAACATACACCAGTCCATATCTTGTTCCATTCTTCTAATGTCAGTGATTGCTTTGCTCCCCACCTTTGGGCTATATTTCTTTTCGCTATTGCCAGCCCCAGTGCAACCCAAATGTACTCCATACGAGCATGTCTGTTGCCTCCCACACATTTAGGAGGCATAGTCTGGGCGAAAGATCCCTCCCACATACTTCTCGCAGCTGGGACACCACCGCCTCCCAGTACTGTTTAATTACCGGACATTCCCATAGTATATGGTAGTATGTACTCTCCTGCATACATAATCGATTACAATGTGCATTATCCCTTCTTCCCATTTTAACCAAGGTATCACAGGAGAAATACGTTCTGTGGAGTATTTTGAGCTGTATCAATCTAAGTCATGATGTAATAGCTATTTCCCATGGGGAGGGAGAGCACTTCTTGGTCCCCTAGATCTGTCTGCCAAAGTGAACGGAGTCGTGTGAGGGGGTCTGTAAGTTATTGATTATTTTTTGGTACGTCATGGAGATGGCTCTTCGCTCCATGTGATCCGTAAGGAGTCTGTCTTCCCAAGGGGAGGTTTCCGGCAGGGCCAGGTCAGCCGTGATAATTGTCGTCAGCGCATGTCGTATTTGTAAGTATCTAAATGTCTCGGTTTCTGACATTTCATATTCTTTTTGTAATTCGGAGAATGGGAGAATATTCCCCTTTACCCGCAGATCGCCCCCCCTTGATATACCGATAGTGTCCCATTTGTCAAAGCCCAAATAGGAGCCACGTCTTCCCAGCCTCTCCACCTCCCAGAGGGGGGTAGCCTTTGTCACCTTGTTGTGCCATCCCAGTTTCTTTGTCACTCAATGCCACAGGGAGATTGTTTGGGCTGTTGGGCCAGTGAGGTGTTGATGGTTTGGGATCGTGTATGGGGCGCTTCTATAACCCCTTGGGCCCATAAGCCATCTATCCATCCGACATGAAAATTCGTCGTGTGGGCGGTAGACCCATTGATTTATAACCGATAGCTGAGCTGCCCAGTAATATGCTTGGATATTGGGTAACGATTTCCCACTAGTACCATCCCTGGGTCAGTTTATGGACCGCAATCCGTGGGCACTGTCCATCCCAGAGTAATGTCCTGACTTCCCCCCTGTCATGTTAAAGTAGGCCTCGGGGACTTTGTATGATGTATTCTGAAGGATGTAGTGCAGAGGTCTTCAATCTGTGGGGCGCGACCCCCAGGGGGGCCGTGGAGTCCTGGGAAGGGGGTCGCGGATTCCCCAGCTTCACTTGTCTCTGCAAAAAGACTGCCATCCTGGGACGGCTAATTTAGATCGTTATCAGCTGCTTGGCTGAATGAAATGCAAATGTGCCTTATCAGTTAATCTGCAAGTGTAAAGGATGCTTGGGAGCAGTTCTCGCTCTTTGTGATGACAAAGATTTGTTTTTTTTAGTGGAAGTGCAAAGAGTTAACAACTGGGCTGGGAATTTCTTGCTTTTAATTTTAGCTGCCTTTACACAGCCCTTAGTGCCCCTAAAGAGGTGTTGAAGGGACAGTTATGTAAAATAAAATTTGCATTACATACGCTCTGGTATTACTAAAATCTTCATTTTGAAAGCATCTTTTTATCGTAAAACTATTTCCACGTTTTGCAGCATTCTATCTTACCCTGTGTGTAATGCAAGTATAAAAAATTGACTTACATATTCACAGTGCTTTCTGTCACAGGCTGTGACCTCATAGCACTAAAAATACACATCACTATTCTCCACTGCACCAATCAAGATTTAATTCTGTGGTTCTCTGGTTACACACAGACCTCTGCAGTGCATTAACTAATAGAGGTTTCATAATGTACTACAGTGTATTTCCCACTGAGCAATAACGTTTTAAATTTATTTTTCATTTACGCTGCCCATTATTTTATATGTAGATACCTGATGGTGAAAGACCTAAAAAGCATACAGAATATTTTGGGGCTTATTTATGTGAGGCTTGAATCGCCAGAGCATCCTTTTTTTGATGCTCCGGTGGCGCAAGCATCTCAACCATACCTATGAGGCAGTGAAAAGCCACACTGCATGGCTTTGCAAGGCCTCATAGATATGGGGTAAGACATAGCAGCGCACGTCACTGCGTTGCCTTACTCTGCGTCAAGGAGGTGTTCCATGGGCTTTGCATGGGGTTCCCACGCAATACCCATGGATTTTGATGCTGCCCTAGATTTACAAAATCACGTAAACCTGGGGCAGTGCCAAAACCTTCCCCTCCCCAGCGGAGGCGTAACGAGGAGAAATGTTTTCATTTCTCCTCGTTTTTTCCTCTTTCCATGTGTGCTGCATTCTGCAGCTCACATAGAAAGAGGAAAACGCCCCTCGGGATTGTTTTGGTGAAGGAAGGTGCCCCATCCCGTACAAAAACAATCCTGCCTATGTATTTGCTAGGCAGCAATTTATGCGCCCATGCAAGGGAAAAGGACTGGATTGCACCCAAACCAGTTCCATCCTCTCTGTCCCAGCTTCCTGGCAGGAGGTGGAGACAGCATTGTCCAAGGCAGACCAGGCCCATTCAGGTGCAAGGAAATCTCCCCCACTACTCTAAATACAGCCCAGGTCTATTCAGCCTAGCCCTGACTCATCCAGGATAGGCAGGACACATCTTAACCCCCCAGTGGCTGTCTAATGAGAATGCACATCCCCAGCCCTGTCACTCCAAAGCCAGTCACTCCACAAACCCAGCAGAGGCACACAGGATGGCTAAGCAAGAAAATACCTACTTTCTAAAAGTGGTATTTTCAAACACAGAACATAAAAATCATCTTTACTAAAAGATGCATTTTTATATTCTGAGTTCAGGCATACTAAACCCCATTTCTCTATCCCAATGGGAAGATATGCTTATAAGATGTTATAAGTAAACTCCCTTTCTATCCTATGGGACAGATAGCCTTTCCATAGTGAAAAATGAAACACACTGTAATTCACTACCAGGACATGTCACACACACCTGTACATGTCCTACCTTCAATATACACAGCACCCTGCCCACAGGGGTACCTTGGGCCTACCTTAGGGGTGACTTACATGTACGAAAAGGGAAGATTAGGGCCTGGCAAGTGGGTGCACTTGCCAGGTCGACATGGCAGTTACAAACTGCGCACAGACACTGCAGAGGCAGGTTTGATAACTCTTTTCAGGGCTGCTTGGGTGAGTGGCACACTCAGTACTGCAGGCCCACCAGCAGCATTTGATTTACAGGCCCTGACACTCTCAGTGCATTTTACTAGGAACTTACTAGTAAGTCAAACATGCCAATCATGGAAACACCAATCCATAATCCAATTTACAATAGGAGCACTTGCACTTTAACACTAAACAGCAGTGAGAAAGTGCGCATAGACACTAAACCAGCAAAAACAGAGTCAAAACTAGGTCAGAAAGCAAAAAGACAGGGGAAACACGCCAAAAGATGCCAGGTCTAACAGGGGCATTTATGGTTGTCGATAGTTGTCGATGATGAGGAGTACCAGGTTCTAGAAATTTTTGTCAGAAGGGGGTCCTTACGCCTAAAAAGATTTGAGAAGGGGGTCTCAGCATCAAAAAGTTTGAAGACTTCTGATGTAGAGAAACTGAGGTAGCGCCAACATTTTGAAAAGGGCCACACGGCCGAGTAGGGATATGGGTAGGGAACTCCAATGATGCACGTCATTTTGTAAGCGTGTAAGTGGGCCCATGAGATTGTGAGTGTAGAAGAGGTCGGGATCAGCTGTACCGAATATCCCTAGGTACCGGAAGCCCTCTGTCACTATTGTTGCCCCGCAATTTGGGGGCAGGATTTGGGGCGGGGCCATGCAATAGATATGCTGTGGTTTTTGACCAATTTTTTGAATATCTGGAATATCTGCCACAATTAGTGCAGATCTGAAGTATTCTATTAATGGAAGTCCATGGCGATGCAACATAGACAGGAACATCATCTGCATATAGGGATATTTTATCTTCCCACCCTTCCGGCCACTTTAGTCCCCGGACCAATGGGTCCCCGCGTATCCAGATTGCCTGGGGCTCCAGTACGATGGCGAATAATATAGGTGACAGGGGGCAGCCCTGCCTTGTTTCACGGCTGAGAGAAAACATCTGTGACGTATGCCCATTTACCACTACCTGCACCAATGGCTCCGCATATAGCAGGCAGATCCATGCCATAAAATTTGGACCTATTCTCATACGTTCGAGAACAGCAAACATATAAGGCCATTCGATGGTATCGAAGGCCATGCGGGCATCCAGGGAGAGTATTGCTGCATCTTCTTTAACTGTGTCCCTGCGACCCAACACCCAGTGGAGGAGGCATAGGTTTAGGGCTGTATTGCGCCCCGGCGTGAATCCAGACTGATCTGAGTGCACCAGTCGAGTCACGACCTGGAGCAAACGTGTCGCGAATATTTTGGCCAGTATTTTGAGCTCCGTATTGAGCAGAGAAATGGGGCGGTAGGAGCGCTTGTCATCTACTGGTTTCCCCTTCTTGTGTATCAACACTATGGAGGCTAATCTTTGGTCCCAGGGCAGTACCTTGGTTGCTATTGATTTATAAAATTCAATGGGGAGGCCGTTTGGCCCCATCAACTTCCCCAATTGCATGCTGCGTATTGCTGAAGTTATTTTGTTGCCAGTGGGCTCAGCCTTGAGTATCTGCTGCTCTACCAGGGACAGAGTCGGAATGGGAAGAAATGCCAAGAGTTCTCTGGAACTCCTCGGCTGTGGTTGGGGCGGCAGGGGAATATAGTTCTACGAAATGTGCTGCAAAGGCATCTGCTATTTTCTGTGTGTCCTTCAGTATCGTGCCGTCACCTGTTTTTAGTGTGGTCACCCAGCGATCTGCCTGTTGAGCCATGCAAGGAGTTTTCCCACCCTGACTCCAAGCTCGTATATTTTGTGTTGTGTCATGAAGTGTTTTGAATTGGCCACCTCCATTAGTAGGTTGTTATATTCCTGTTGCTTTACATCAAGTGTGTGTTTGGCTGTTCCGTCTGGGGTGAGTGCCAGATTAAGTTCACAGGATAGTAGGTCTTTCTCAAGCTCCTCAAGCTTTTCCCTTTTTTTCTTTTTTGTGACCTATTATGAGTGAGAGTGCTTGTCCCTTTATTACTGTTTTGAAAGCCTCCCAAAGTGTCTGGGGTGATCTCACTGACCCGACATTTTCTGTAAAATAATCATCAGTGGACTTTATGAGGCCAGTTCTAGTATGCAGGTCCTTCAGGTACCAAGGGTTGAGTGAAATTGTCTTGCACATGGATGGTGTCCCTAGGGAGTGGTCTGAAATGCCTCTTGCTAAGTGTTGTACGTCTTTGAAATTTTGCAATTATTCGGCCGGTGCTATAATATGATCAATTCGGGAGAGACTGTAATGAGCTCCAGAGTAGAATGTGTAGTGCCGTGTAAGAGTATTGATTCTGCGTCATACATCTACGAGGCCGCGAGCAGCCAAGAAGTCGGCTAGGTTGGCTCTGGTGCGAGCAGGGCATCTGGGTGGGTGGCGATCCAGCTGATCGCAGAGCGTCATGTTTAAGTCACCTCCTATCACCAGGTCACCCTCTGGTAGATCAAGTATCATTGGGTCAAATCAGGGAGAGCAGTCCTGTGGAGTGCTGGGGGGGACATACACTGACATAATGTTGACACATCTTCCCTCCCAGCTGCCCATTATGGCCGCGAAGTGGCCTTATTTGCCTACGTGGGTTTGGTCTACCATAAGGGGGAAGTGCTTGAGCAGGAGTATGTCTGTTCCTCAAAACCCTGATGTAAAGCCCGAGTGTGCGATTAATCGATACCCCCATCTGTCGAGCGCTTTGCATGCGTTCCCGACTAAGTGGGTTTCCTGGAGAAGAACGACATCAGGTGCATGTCTCTTTATCTATTGGAGCATGATTTCCCTTTTAAGTTGATCTCCTAGCCCGTTAACATTCCAAGAGAGTAGTTTGAACGAGGTCTCCATCCCTCTATCTGGTATGTGTTGGCGTGCTGTGGTCATCGTGGAAGTGACTGAGAGTTAGGTACGCGTGTCAGAGATATGTCGACTGCATGGCTATCAAGTGTATGTGTTTTTTTTAACTCTCTCTGCCAAGCAGTGAGATACAATAAGTTTAGGGTCGAGTGATGCCATGTGTAATGTTTGTAGAGGAAAGCTCCCTGTCGTGACTCCTTACTAATACAACAGTAACTATAACTATTCCCAACAACCTGAGAAACTCCCACCCTCACACCCTGCATGACGGTGTCTGAACAATCCACCCCCCAACAGTGCAGAGTGCCTGTCGCCCTCCCCTCTCTTGGTGGATGGGGTGTGGACCTAGTGATCCCACGCCATGATCCCCAAAAACATATAATAGCAAGACACAGTGGAAATATGTTACAATGTTCGTTCCCATTTCTTCTCGTTGTATGTCCCTCATCTCAGTGTTCGGATACTTGGATAGGTGGCCAACCACTGTGGGCCAACATCTGGGAGTATTAGACCCCACGGACCATGAGTGCTACAGATATGGATGGACGAGACAGATTTAGGCTATTCTTTTCCTGAAGAAGTGACCCTAAGAGGCTGCCCTCGCGGAGCTTACACACTATACTCAGGCGTTGTGTCTTTTGTAGGCTGTCCCTCTTCCAGGCGAGGGTCTACTCGTTTCTGCGGCTTCCAGATTTGCTGCATCAGTCTGTCAGGGGGGCCCTGGTCACCGACTCTCCGCCATCCATCAAACCACTTACACGCGTACTCTGGAGTATTATAGAACCATGTTTTGGCCCTCCCCCTTTACCCTGCACTTGGCAGGGAACAGCATGGCATATTTCAGTTCTTTGTCTCTGAGGGCCTTTTTAACATCATGGCAGCTTCGTCTCTGTTTTTGTACCCCCAGGGTAAAGTCTGGAAAGAAGGTGATGGTGTTGTTTTCGTATTTGACCGGCGGGGCACTGAGGGCAATCTGTAATATGATATCTCTATCTCTGAAGTTGAAAACCCAGGCCAGTATCGGTCTCGGAGGCGCACCCGGTTTAGGTTTGCTGCCCAGTACTCTGTGTGCCCTTTCTATTGAGAAGTAATTGGAGGGATTTCGAGGAGATATTTTAAAATCAAATCTTCTATGAAGAGGTCTGCTGCTGGGCCCTCGGCCCTTTCTGGGACACTCAACCTCTGGACATTGTTCCGTCTAGACCTGCCTTCGTAGGCGTCCAGTTGTGCAACGAGCAGTTTACTAGTGGCCTGCAGTTCAGTAACTTGTTTCTGAAGAGCTGAAGTGTCTGCCATAAGCGTGCATGATGTGTCTTCGACTTCCAATGCTCTGGTGTCCATTTTCCGTAGGTCCGCTCTTATGAGGAAGACCTCCATTGATACTGAGTCCATTCGCAATTCCAGGGAGGTGCGCACGTTGGTTATAGCCGCCATTATATCACGTAGAGTGAGATTGCCCTGTTCCGCAGCTGCTTGTGACTGAGCTTGTGCTGGCTCCGTGTGGCTGTCTGCCCCCTCCTGATGTTTCTGCCAAGAGAATTTATCTAGCTTAGGCTGATGGGAGGCTCACCACCCTCCCGCCTGTCATTGCACTGGTTAAGGAACCTCAGCCCCCGGGTGTTCAGTCCGGTACTATCCGCCGCCAGCCTCGGGCCTCTTCCACTAGCGTCCTGTTGGTTTCCCTAGTAAACTCACCTGTTGTGCTGCTCGAGTCTTCTCTCCCCACTTCTTTCATTGGGTCGCAGTGCCCCCTCCAAAGCATCCGCACAGGTGAAAACAGGGCCCAGAGAAGTCCGTTTTCGGGGGGGGGGGGGGGTGGCAGCCCAGAGCGCGGCCCCTCCACACCCTGGCAGCAGCGCTCCGAGTTTAGGGGCCTGTATCAGTCTGGGAGCAGCATGTGCCTGTCCTGCCCCTGGTTGCTCACCTCTTGTAAGGCTAGGCGTGGCTGGCCTGTGACTGCGGTGTTATGTTTAGGCGGCCTCCAATGATATGCAGAGTTATGCGAATCAGCCAAGTGCCTGGTGGAGCCCCGCGACATGGGCCGCCCCTGGCATCCAGTCGTGACAGCAGTGCCGCTCTGTAGTCTTTACTTGGTTCGTGGCCCATGTCACCTCCTCACCCTGGCTCACTGTCTGGAAACTCCATGGAGGCCCTCTCTGCGCCGCTCCGCCATCTGCCGGCACAAGTCTCTCGATGACAGTGTTGGGTGCAGCCGAAGTCACACAGCTGTCTCTCTGTTCACCCAGCCTTCAGATTTCAGTGTTTGGCGAGGGCGGCTCCTCACGCTGCGGTGCCCTCAGCCCGGCGCCGCACTTCGATGGGAGGATCGCTTCTGCCTGCCAATTCGGGGCCGCCACCTCACCGAGCTCTCTTCTTCGCACAGGCCGGACCTCGCAGTAGGTTCAGTGTGGGCAGGACTAGGGTCTAGTTCCATCAGTTTCAGCATGCAACATGATCAGGTAGGGCTATACATAGCAGAGCTGCCCTGCCGGCGGATGGTTCACTGACAGAATATCGAAAACAAAATATCGTGTGGACAGAATATCGTGTCCAAAATATCGAGGACAAGAATATCGAGTAGGTAAGTGCAAATAGATGGGTATTAATTTACTATTCTTAACTCCAGATCTACGTACCTTGAAGGTATATATATCGTCAAAGTACATATATGTTTAGTTATATATAGTAAAACTTTACTTACCCATAGAAAATGACCTTCACGATATTCTTGTCCTCGATATTTTTGACACGATATTCTGTCCGACGATATTTCTGTTTTCGATATTTTGTCCACCCACCCCGGCGGATAATTGTCGGACTATGTGGATATTCACGGCGTGGGTCGCTGGAGCCACGTTAGTGTGTGGCCATCTTTCTCTGCTGCTGGCCACGCCCCTCATGTTTGATGATTCTTGCATAAAGGGAGTTTCTATAGTCCAGCATGCTGGTGATCAGTGCTTTGGTGGCAGTCTTTCTGGTGTTGTTTGGAAGCCACTTGTAGATCTTTCTTAGCATCCTCGGAGTGTAGAAGCAGGATGCAGTGATGACTTTGACCTGGAAAGACTTGTATAGCTTGCTGTCGATGATGATCTCAAGGGTTCTGGTGTGTGTGCAGTGGGTGGGAGTGTGTCCTTGGTCTGTGGGCCACCATGTTGAGGCATCCTTTCCAAAGATAACCACTTCTGTCTTATCAGTGTTCAGCTTGAGAAAGGTTGACTTCATCCAGGTGGCCACTTAGAATATGCAGGTGTTGAATTTGTTTCTCGTGTTAGGGGATTTGTAAGAGAGGGACAGTACATGTTGCGTGCCGTGGGCATAGGAGAGGATGTTGATCTTGTGGGCTAAGATTACATCAGCCACTGGGGACATGTAGATGTTGAAGAAGGGTAGACTGAGTGAAGAGTCTTGAGGTACTCCACAGATGAATTTTCTAGCTTTTGAAGATTAAGACAATTGGTTGATCGTCTGAGATCTTCTGATCAGAAATGAGCAGACCCAGAGGAGGGCAGAGCCCTCAATGCCAGCCTCATATAGTTGTCTGCTGAGGATGGGGTGGGAGACTTTATCAAATGCTGCAGAGATGGCCAGGGCCTTGCGTCCCTTGTGATTAATATATAGTTTTTAATTTGAAATTTGAGAAGAAATTGTGAGATAAAGATGCTGACATCCACCATACACAACATTAAATAAAAAAAAAAATGTAAACAAACAAATTACACATAACCTGGAAGCTATTTGATAAGTAGCTTCATAGAGTGAGCATACCATTCGGACTAGCATCTCGGTGCAGGTGCAGGGTGATGAAGAGAGTAAAGTAAGCAAAGGGTAGTAAAAAAAGAATCTTTTCGAAATAAGGATAACATTTTCTGCGGATAAGAACTTTTTCATGTTACTTTCTCAATCCAGTTCACAATAGTTCTGACAGATTACAAGTGCCAGATAATGGAAGCACATTTTCTTCTCCTCTCCCTTCTTCCTTTTCATTCATAAAGAGATAAAGTGCTTAAAGTGCATATACCCCAATCCCTTTAAAGTGCATGACATTACCAACATTGGGTACATTCTCATATGAGGAAAGGTATTTCACATATCACTCTAGTTCAATCATAATTAAGGCTCCCTGTTTTCCGTTTTTATGGATTTTTACAGATAAATACAGACAGAAAACTATGTGTTTTCTGTCTGCATTTATTTTTAAAAGTGTATAAATACAGAAAATTGTGCTTCTTTTAAGTGACTCTCCGTGCTGTCTTTCGTGAATTATAGACCAGCAGCGGAGCAGATGGACAGCATGGAAAATTAAAAAACAGGATGAAATTTCTTTAAATAAGGGCATATGTCAACATACATTTATGGTATAATGCTAGTATTGACCAGTGGATGTATAGTTATATAAAATGTAACAGCTGAAATAGCTAAAACACGACAGACATCAAAGTATGAGTGCGCGTCTATCAGTTAAATAAATATGGAAATGTATAGTTTTTTAACTTTATTTATACGCAAAATACAAAATATATATGGATAAATACAGATAAAATGGCCCAAAAATAAATATGGATAAATACAGACGAAAATGTTAAAAAAATGAATACCATAAAACCGGGAGCCCTAATCATAATGCTTCACATAGGGAACAAGTGTCACGGTATGTGAGTGCAACAGAATCGATTTCAAAATTCTTTAATGATCAAAATTGTGAAAAAGAGTTAGAGCATCACTTTTTGGGTGTTTGAGTGAGTTGATATACTTGCTCTATTGAAAAAATGGGTGCACTTGTGATACCTCCAATTTTTTAGATAGTGGGTCTGTCCTCTTAAACAGAGACATGGAATGGCTTAAAGTGGGGCTGCTTACTGTCTCCCCTACTGTTTTTTTTTTTACTTAAATCAGTTGCATGCAAGGTCGGACTAAGACAGAAAAAAGGCTCAGGCAACAAATAGAGTGGCCCCCATTAGTAAATTAGATAGCTAAAAACTGGCCCATATGCTAGTCCAGTCAAGGCAGTTTTGAACTTGTAAATACATTCTGTATTAGTGTTTACCAAGGTACGGAAGACTGCATGGATTCGCTCTTACTGCAGGCAATGTTTGTTTTATTATCAAGGAAATCAACAGTAAAAATTGGCACAAAAGCCACAAAAGAGCCCCACAAATAACTGATAAACCAGCCCCCACACTGACCTGTCGAGCAACCCATCGGGCACTGCCTGATTACCCTAAAGGTCAGTCCGACCCTGCTTGCAGGACTTACCAGAAATATTTGTGCATTTGTACAGTTTTCTCAATCAGGTTTGGTCACCTATTCATATCCTAATCTGTGCAGATAACATGATACTGTACAACCTCACTGTAGTTGTCCTGAAGAGTAGTGCCCTAAATTATGCCCAGTTCTGACTATTGCTGCAGATAACTGAGGCTGAGCTGAGGCAAGGCTGAAAAAAGAAGCTTTGAAAAAGATGAGATCTAGCTTGCTGCTGCTATCTACGAATGTGGAGTCCCTTTTCAGAGATGAGATTGGGGGAAAAGATAAAGAACAGCTAACCCACTGAGTGGGAGATTGAGATTGATGGAGGCGGAGGGACTAAAACCCATTTTCTTCCTTTATCTCCTTGCAGGAGACAACAAGATCCTCCGACTGTTATGTTTATTTGTATAATGAACAACCCATCCGGCAGCATGACCTGTCAATGAACAGGAGCTCTATGGGCTGAGCGAGGGTTGAGGCTAGTTCAAGAGCTAGGTCTTCAGTTACTTGCGGAATTCAAGAACTGAGAAAGAGGCTCTGATGTGTGGGGGCAGGTTGTTCCAGGCTTTAGGAGCGATGTAGAAGGCACAACTGCAGGATCTGCATCCACGTATGCGGGGTGTGTGTGTGTGAGTAGGAGTCTGGCTGAGCATCTGGTAGGTTTGTGGAAGTTGATGCGGTTTGAGAGGTAGGTGGGGCCAATATTGATAAGGCTTTGTATGTCACAATTAGAAAAAAAAGGGGGTGACTGTCATATTGTCTATTATATGCATCTTTGGTTACTTTATGATGTTCTTCTAGCTTACTGTGCCATTGTTACACCTTTATATATATATTCTTAATGACTTCTTATCTAACACTGTATTTTAGCCATTATTGTGGCTTTTAATTAGTGATATGAATTCTATTTTTGATGCTCTGTATGTTTCTCAGCTGCTATTTTGGATATTAACCTCAGAAATGAATTGTTTTTATTGTATTGAATGTGTCTTTTATGGTTTTAATTAACCAATTAAAGATCATTTTGACTGACTGAGTATGCTTTGTATGTATGCTTGAGGAGCTTGAGAGTGCTTGTTTGTGGATTGGAGGCCAGTGGAATTCTTTGAGGTGCGGAATGATGTGAGTGCGGGGTGGGAAGTTGAAGATCAGCCTGGTTGCTGAGTTTTGTATAGCCTGGAGTCTTCTGGTCAGTTGAGCATGATTCCATCATCCAGTGCATTGCCATAGTCAAGCTTCCTGGTTATGAGGATTTGGGTGACGATTCTGCAAGTGTTGATTGGGAGCCATTTGAAGATCTACTAGAGCATCGAGTGTGTGGAAGAAGTAGATGGAGACTGCGTTCACCTGGCCGTCATGGTGAGTTGGTTATCAATTACTATTCCGAGGTTCTTTGCATGGGTTGCTGGGAGGCAGGTGGGTCCGAGTTCAGCAGGTCACTAGGTAGAGTCCCAGAGCAAGGTGACTAGAACGTTTAAGCTTCAGATCACTACTAGTTGGCAACTGAAAGACAGGGTAGTGAATTGTCAAAGACGTATGGAATACAGTCTCCCACTGCAAGGGTGTACACACTTAGCCTGGGGCCCACAGGTGACGCCTTGTTGTCAGAAACTGCATTTTTGTCATTTTGGCACTCCCACTTTTCCATAATGGTTTAAGTGGATTGAGCTAGATGCTACAGGGATTTTAGTCAGGAAGAGGCATCAAAACTTATTTTGCCAAAACTTCAAGAGAAATAAAAAGGAAGAGAAGAAAAATGGTTAGGAGAAAGAAAAAGATGGAATAAAGAGAAAATACTGGGGGAAAGGAAGTTAGGGAGAAAGAAAGACATGCCTGGAGGAAAGAAAGTAAAGGCACTGGATGTGGCCATCATTATCTGACTTCGACTTTGATTGTCACCTCAGAAGGACTCTCATAAAGGGCCATTATCAAGAGAGTAATAATAACATCAGTACAAAGTATGTTGTAGATCAAGACACAATACATGAAAAAATCGCTCATCTAGCTGGCGACGCACAAATTGATATTGACAATATGACAGTTGACCACATTATTCAAGAGAAGAGCTGGCACCTCCTACACCAAAAAATTATGGAGATGAAATGCACAAGAAGGTCCCTACCAAGTCAATTCACAATAATCATAATACAGGAAGAAATATGCATGTCATAAGCCCACTGAGGGCTTGAGCAAAACAAGTGGGATTATCCTAGAACATCTTTTGATTGAAAAAATGCCTGAGAGTGCCACATGCATAGAACACAGAGGAATAACAAACTTGTGGATGACCTGCAAGCCTGGGCCACAATGCTAACCGAGCTACTGGACCCCCCAGATGCCCTACCCCCTTGAGTGTGACTGTGAGAAGGAGTTAGGGAATGCATAATGATCGCATGCAGAGGGGGACAAGGGAAGTTCACAGTGTTATCTTTACAATGGCGAATGTACCATCTTTTTGCCTTCTGCAATGTATATGGTTCATTATATAGTGTTTACTTTTATATAGGGGAACAGATTGACTCTGTGGGGTGCGATAGGGTACCTTGACTGTCATTGTGATTCTAAACGACATTCTGAAATGTTCTTGCAGTATGCCAGTATTGGTATGTTTATTGTAGAAATGCAATAAAAACTTATATTAAAAAATCTTTTGTCTGAAAAGGTAGAACAGCAGAATGAAAAGAAATCAATACAAAGATTATCTGCCTTAAGTTTCAGTGTTGTTAGTATGGAAAGCTGGACAGCACCCAATACAAAGTTTTGGGGGAGAAAGCAGAAATTCTTGGACTTGCCAAGTCGGCAAAGACAATAAGGAGAGTAATGCAGATATCAGAAGATGATGAAAAAAAAGTGCCTGACAAGTCTATCATTGTGGAGCCAGTTTCCTTTAGAACGAGAAATAGGACTCCATGGCATCCAGTTGCTGAGCGCGCTCTAAACTCACTAGACTACACCCCAACTGTTGGAATGTGTGTGACTATCGTTGGGAACTGTGGCCTGCCCAGACTCTAATTCAGCCCCTTGCACTACCACTAATCCATCGGGAAAGAAACCACCTCCAAAGCGGAATGCATACTGGTGAAGCCTACCAGTTTTGCCACTGTGACCCGTAGAACAAACCGAAGATGAGTAGCTAGATCCTCTCATGAAAGGTGAAGTGGCTCTCCAACGTGCCATATTAAAAGAGATATTTTCTTTGTCAGACCAAAAGCTGTCGGTAAGAACACAGCCCAAGAATTATGCTTCTATGCTCTACAAGTAGGATGCAGATTCCGTTCTCTAGATCAATGGCTCTCCAATGCACCCTAATAAAGGAGCTCTCTTCTTTGGCATACCAAAACCTACCTGTTAGAACACAACTCAAGGATTTGCCTCCCCATGCTCTACAAGAAAGATCCAGATACAGATTTCTATATCAATCTACTGACTCCTTGAGAACAAATGAGATTGAGTCATCAAGCTCAGACTTTGATCAGGCAATAGACTCAACCGCCCATTAAAGAAACATTCTGGAAAAAGCAAAATTAGCCACAAGCAAATGTATAAGCTCCTGGCTGACTCATCTGCAAAAGAACTTTTATTAGCCATAACGGGAGAAGTGACCAAAATAAAAACCACTCTAACTATTCAAAACATTCATTTGGAGCACCGTAGCCAGAAAGCAGACAATAAAGTAGACAAGATCAGCACTCTCAACAAAGCTTGTGGTACAGTAGAAGACGGAGTCACCCAACTAGAAGAAGTAGCAAACACTGTCATAGTGAAGCAAGGGAACCAGCTCAAGTCATAAGCGAGGGAGTGTGAGAATTTAGAAAATAGAACAAGATGTGCCAATCTACATATACTAAGAATCCCAGAGGGGACCAAGGGATCCAATTTAAAAGCACCCATGAGAAAACAATGATTAATGAGTCACCAAACTGATGCAAGAACGCTTTCTGGAAGATGGATCTGCTTTTCCTTCTGATCTTAGTATAGCTTGCCTTCTAATATAACAAAAGCCAGTGGTCATTCTAGAAGAATAATTTTACTTTTCTGGACTACATGGATAAAGAAAGATTGCAAGGCAAAGCACTTGAAAAGAGGTGTGTAAGTACTCCAGTGGACTACACCATCTCTGTATTTCCTGATCGGACATTTAGTATCGCAGAAAGCTTAAAATAGATGCAAACACTAATACCAGAATTTGAAAATGCTTGGAGTACCTGTTTCTGTAGTTTCCATATCCAATCTCAGGGTGCATTGGAAGGAGTCATTTCATGCTTTTTGTCAGAGGAAGCTTAAGCCTTTCTCAAACAGATTCAGAAGCCAAAAGCGTAAGAAAGATACAGTGAAAGGTGCATGTATTGCAACTGGAGCTTAACATTCCTTCTCTTCCCTAAAGACTGAGATAGGACTAAGCAGACTAATTATGTAAAACATTGTTCATGTGTTATCTATGATTTCCATCCTCTTTTTGGAACATCCAAAAGGGGAAAATAGGGGCGGCTAGCATCCAAATCGAATGGTTAAAAAAATAAAATGTAGGAAAAGTCCAGAAAACGAAATCCCGCAGAGAACAGCAAAGGATGACAGACTCTGGATTGTAGTAACAGAGGTCTGCCTTTATTGTAGGAGAACAGTTATCTTCAAGTGCCGGTTACAGAATGAAAACAAAGAAATTCTGTTTATATTCCATACACTTCCCCCATCCACTCTTACAGCATTTTTGTAAACCTCAATGACTCTTTTAGAAGATGACCACATTGGATAACCTTTGCCAACCACATTTTTCCTTTTGATGCGAACCATAGATCCAACCTCAACTACCTGTTTGCTAACAAAACCTTGCTTCTTCCTCATATCCTGTTTCATCTTTTCTTTATATTCCTCAATCCTGCGCCGGACCTTTTCATAATCAACATCAGTAAGGTCACTTAAATTGCTTTGCTTCTTCTTAAGCCACCAAGGAACTAGCCTGGTACTGGGTTTGCATCCCCTCAATAATTCAAAGGGGCTGACTAAAGTCACTGAATTGGGAGAGGTTCTGTATGCTAATAACATAGACTGTAAAGCATTTCTCCAATTTAAACCACCTTTCACAGATAATTGAATAGCCTCTTTTATAACACGGTTAAACCTTTCAACCTGACCATTCGCCTCTGGATGGAACATTGCAATTTTCTTATGCGTAATTCCACATTTCTGGAAAAAAAACTCTATCTTTTTACTAACAAATTGAGGCCCATTGTCAGTGATGATTTCTTGGGGAATACCTTCCCTACAAAAAACTTCATCCAAGAATTCTATTACTTTTTCTGAAGTGACATCCTTTACCATCTTGACTTCAGGCCACTTAGAAAAATAATCAATTAAAACAATCCCAAAAGACTCCTGTCTAGGCAAGACAGAAAATGGTCCAATAATATCCAGACCCAATTTCCGCCAAGGAGCATCCGGAAATTCCACAGGGTGGGGCTCAGGGCATAAAGCTACAGCTGACTTGTCACTAGAAGCACATTCTGCACAAGTCCTAACAAGATGTTCTACAGATAAATCAATACCTGGCCACCAAAAGGATTCTCTGACACGTCTCCTCGTACTTGATATTCCCAGATGTCCTTCATGAGCTATTTCTACAATATTCTTCCTCAGATTGTAAGGAGGAACAAATTTGTCACCTCTTAGAACAATGCCATTTTCGACTGCTAACTCCTCCTTAACTTTGAAATAACTCATCAATTCGCCTGACAATTTTCTTTCCTCAAGCCACCCTTGCGCAATATGGTGCATCACTTTTCTCAATTCCTCATCTTTACTCATTTCACTTAACCACAAATCCTCTTGAACAATGGTTTGTTCACCACAAACTAAATTAACATCATGGAGAGTAAACGCTACCTCACAATCTTCTTTCTCAATTACCTCCATGTCAGGTGTGGAGGGAGGAAACCTAGACATGCAATCAGCATGTACATTAGACCTACCCTGCACATATTCCAATTGAAACTGGAAACTCTGCAACCTAGACGCCAATCTAGCCAATCTTGCAGACATAGTGCGACCACCGCCTGGTGCGATCATAAATATGAGAGGCTTATGGTCAGTCTTGATAATAAATTTGTTGCCCCATAAAAATTTTCTAAAATGTTCGGCACCCCAAACACAAGCTAAGAGTTCTCTCTCTATCACAGAGTAATGTTTCTCTGAATCACGTCGGGCTCTTGATGCATAGGCTACAATCCATTCCTTTACATCATCTCTTTGCATCAACACACCACCTAAACCACAACTGCTGGCATCCACCATAACTATACACTTTTTTCCACTTACAAACGGTTTTAGACATGGTGCATTTGCAACAAATCCCTTCAAAGCACTGAAAGCTGCAGACATTTCCTTTATCCAATCAAATTTTGCAGTTTTTTTAAGTAGGCATCTAAATGGGTCTACCTTGGATGCATAATTGGGGATGAATTTTGCATAGAACTCGTGAGACCAAGAAAAGCCACAAGTTGTTCTTTGGATGAGGGAATTTCAGCATTAGTGATATTCTCCACATGGTTATGTTTGGGTTTTATACCAACACCACTAATAGTATGTCCTAAATATTCCACCTGAGATGCTTTAAATCTGCACTTATCAGCACGAAGAGTGAGGCCTTTACTTGACAATGCAGACAGTACATTATTTAAATTATGATCATGCTCCTCAGCATTTTTACCATACACAAGAATGTCATCTTGGAAAGCTATTGCACCTGATAGACCTTCGAGAGTTTCCTTCATCAATCTTTGGAAAACTGAAGCAGCACTGGCGAGGCCAAACGGCATGCGACAGTACCTAAACAAACCTTCAGGAGTTATGAATGCAGTGAGATTTTTTGATTCGTCATCCAAAACTACCTGATGGTAAGCCCTGGCTAGGTCAATACAGGAAAATACTTGCGCACCAGCTAACGTAGAAACCATCTCATGTAGATTGGGGAGGGGGTGGGCATCCACCCAAATGGCATTGTTCAAACTGCGTAAGTCCACACATAATCTAAGTTCCCCTGTGGGTTTAACCGAAATCACAATCGGAGAAACCCATGGAGATGATTCGATGGGTTCAATTATCTTCTTAGTGCATAAATCTTTTAAAATATCCTTGAGCTTGGATCTGTAGGATAGGGGAACATTCCTTACCCTGTGATGAACTGGAATAGCATTGTCACACAGTTTAATGCAATGCTTAAATCCTTGGTACTCTCCCAATTTGTCGCTAAAAACATTTGGAAATGTGTTTTTCAAGTCAGAAATAAACTTAGAATTGTTATTACCTAGAGAATTTGAAAGCTCGATCACATAAACCGGGGGATTAGCTCTAGGGTCAAGTTTAATCCCCATTTGCTCTTGGTGTGGCCAACCCAAAAGTGATTGCCCAGATTTTGCCACATATATTTTCCCAAATGTGTGACGTCCTGAAAATTCTAAATTGGCCCAAAAATATCCAATCAAATCAATTTTATGTCCAGTATACCCACCAGGTGCTACATCAGGAGCAAACAATTTCTTGTTAGGCCATTTATCCTTTACAATATTTTGTGCAATGATGGTATACCATGCTCAAGAATCTACAAGAAGTTGTACCTCAACACCATCAACAGAAATCATGCAAGAGGGAAACTTACTGACGCCTTCGCTCCCACAAATATTAATGACAGTGTTGATATCATTTTCATAGTCATCACAAAAACTTTCACATTCATTATAACCTTGGATCATATTTACTCTTTCTTGCATAGATCTACATACTTTGTTGAAGTGTCCCTTCTTGCCACACTTGGAACATATCTTGTCACTAGCAGGGCATAATTTTGAATTACCTAAATGCCCAGTACTCCCACATCTATAGCAGGACAATATATGCTTTTTGTTATCCACCCTTGTACCTTTATATCTCCCATCAAATTTTTGAAAACTCTCATTTTTTTGCAAAGTAGTTTTCTTAGTTTTGTCAACATCCTTAGAGATGCTAAATATCTCACTTTTTTCGTTACCTCTTATTTCCTTGACAAACTTTTCTGAATGCTCAATAGATTTGGCAATGTCAATAGCGGCACCTAAATTCATATCAGATGTGGTCCACAACCTTTCTTGAACTTTTTTGTTATTTGTCCTCATAAGAATCTGGTCTCTAAGCACCTGTTTGTACGAAATATGCTCAAAATCACAAGTTACTGCGAGAGACCTAAGCATTGAAACAAAATCTTCAATGTTCTCAGGTTGTTGTTTCCTAGAATAGAAAATGAACCTTTCCATGACAACATTTTTCTTTTTTCCATATCTTAAATTGAGTTGCATAGAGGCATATTGGTATACATTAACATTGCCAGGATTATTAAGAGCAGGTAAGTTTTTAATTCTTTTAAGCCAATACCACCTAAGCAATGTTTTAAAAGTGCTAATTTTGTTTCTGGCTCACATTCCTCTCCTTCTAAAACCTCAACATAAGCTAGAAACACTGGTTCCCATATCTCTCAATCCATCAATGGTTCACCAGGTGTGGCTAGAAAAGAAGGAGGTAGAACAATACCAGCCATAATATCATACAATAATACAGTAAGAAGTAATTTAAAAAAAAAAAGAATATTAAAAAAAATAAAAATAGTCTGTAAATTAGATAGTATGCATAAAAGTAATACACTTGAGCAAACAGTAATCTCAAAGTTGCATGAATACTTGAATGCTTGGATTCTCCCCCCCCCCCCAAAAAAATATTGCGTAGAATAAATGCTTCAAAATTCTTTGCTATAAATAAATACACACCAGCGTGCGTATCGCTGTATACTTTAACCGAAGAGATGATAGGCTTGACACATAAGCGTGCCTATCGCTGTAAACCAAACTCAATTGCTTTGAAGGTAGAAGGGTTTGTCATGGAAACAGTAGGATCCTTTAAGAAATGCAAGACGTGCGTGACGGTGTTGCCTTGGATACCGCAATGCTTGCACACATGATGATGGATAATGCTCTATTACTTACCGGTAATCTTCTTTACTCCGGGTCCCGTTGTCCTCGTCCCATTCATAACAAAGTGGAGATAACCATCTCCCGACAGAAAAAAACAAGAGGAATGCTGGGACCCTAATACTGCCCTTCCCACCGGGAGTACATAAGCAGTACTTACCCAGCATCCCTCCTGTACAACCAAGCCCACACAGGAAGGCCGGCCGTCCGGGAGGGAGGGAGGGGCGTATGAATGGGACGAGGACAACGGGACCCGGAGTAATGAAGATTACCGGTAAGTAACAGAGCATTACCCCCAGGTCCCTTATGTCCTCGTCCCATTCATAACAAAGTGGAGAATACCAAAGCAGAAAACCGGCCTTCCGAACCCACATGCACACCCAGGAAACCACCACAAAAGCAGCAACCGAAGGGAGCACCGAGAAGGGAGGAAAAGACCGCAGGAAGCAACCGGCCCGTTGCCCAGAAAAGGGCAGCAGGGACCGAACAAGGACCGGAGACAACCCAGAAAACAGAAGGGCAGGGCCCCAAAAGAAGGCCACCAACCAGAGAAACCGGAGACAGGGCAACCCAAGACCCAAAGGCCAAGGCCAAGAAGACCCACCGGACAAGGCCGCCCAGGCCAGACCCACCAGGAAGGCACACAGGACCCGGCAGCCACACAGACACAGCAAACCGCGACAGCCCCGAAGAAGGCCAAAGAAAGAAGCCAAGACCGGCCAACAGAGCGCAGGCACAAGCACCCAGACCAACAAGGAAGGAGGAAAGCACAGGCCAGAAACCGGCCCACCCCACCAAACCGAACGACCCGGCCCCAGAGAGCCCAGAGGAGAAAGCAAAGCAACCCCCGCCGAGGAGGCCCAGGAACCAGGAAACCAGCATCCCCAGGGCCACCAAACGTCAAGCACCCAGCCCAGAGGGAGGAGCCGCAGCAAGAACCCAGGGGCCGAACAGGAGCGAGACCCCAACCAAACCGAAAAGGACAGGGAAGGAGACAGAGACTCGAAAACCCAGGAGGCCAAAAACCCCACAGGGAAGGAGGCCGCAAACCAAACCAGGAAGGCCACCAAACCCAGAACAGCAGGGGCAGAGGAGGCCAACCCAAAGACCACAGGCCAGAGACGCCCCCAGAAAGAACCAGCCGACAGCCGACCAACAAAAGAGAGGCCAACAAAGACCGGAAACCAACAACGAACAAGCCCAACAAGGGCGGGGACAGGGCAGGACCGGAGACCAGGGCAACCGGGAACACCCAGCAGCCCCCAAACCAGAAAACAACCAGGCAGGAACCCACCAAACCACAGAGGGCAGAAAAACAGGAGCCAACAAGGCGGAGGACCGCACAGGCACCCCATACCCAGGCCAAGCATGCAGCAAGGGCAGGAACAGCGGAAAAAACGGCCCCAGGATGCACAGCACCCAGACCAAAAGCCCACAACGCCCGACCCCAGCAACGCCGGAGAAGAGGCAAGAAAACAGCACAAACCAGGGCAACACAAAAGGAAGCAGGAAGCCAGGACCACAGCCAAGCAACCCGCCGAAGCAGGAGGACCCGCAGGCCCAACCAACCCCTGGAAGGAGCCCACGCAGTGCCCAGGCCAAAGCAAAAGGCAGGGAGGACCAGGAACCCCCAGCACACCACTGCCAGAACATACAGAAGGTCGGAAAAAGAAACAGAGGAAACCGCCAAAGCGGAAACCAGAGGAAGAGCAGAGAAGGCAGAGGGCCAAGCAGCAGCAAACCCCCAGACAACCCACATCCAGGAGGGCGGACCCCACAGAGGCAAGAGGAACACCACAGAATCGCACCCCAACCAGAGAAGGGGGGCACCCAAACAGACACACCGGGAACAAAGCCCGGGGAAGCAAGGGAAGACAGGAGCGAGCCAGGACACCAGAACCAGGAACGCCCAGCAAAACACACCCCAGAGCCGACCGAAAAGCGACAGCACAGCCAGCAAGCCAAGGAGGAAAATCCGAGGCCACCCCGAACCAGCATGAAGCCGCCACACCCCGATCAACAGGAGGCCAACCAGGACACGCCAACCCAGAGGCAGCAAACACCAGGACCCCACACAGGTCCCAACAGGGGAACCGCAACCCAGGGGGACAAAGGCGCACGGCGCCCCGCCAGGACCCACAAAGAGACAGGCAAGGAGGCAGAGCCGAAAAAGGCGACCAACAGTCGCACAAAACCCGCAGGCGCGGGAAAGCCCTAGCAGACACCCAGCCAGGCACCCATGACGGGAACCAGACGAGACCAGTATCCCCCAGGGAGCAAACACACTCAGAGCGCAGACGGACCCCCAAGCGCAGAAGAGGGGAAACAGGAGCCACGCCAAGGACACGGCAGCAGCGAAAGACAGCCAGGCCCAAACAGCCGCGGCACGAACCCCAGGGACCAAAAGGCGAACCGCCACCGGAAACACACCTCGGGGAGACGCCAAGGAAAGGAAGAGCAGGCGCCCAACCACACCAGCCGGAGAAGCCCACACCAGGCACCCCCAGGCGGCCCCAACCAGGAACCAACCAGGCCCGACCAGACGGAACCCCAGAGACCAGACGAGAGCAGGAACGTCGGCAGAACCAGGAGGGGCGGCCAGGAAATACCGAAGCAAGCCAAAGGCAAGCACAGAGAGTGCCAGGGCAGGAGCAACCAAAAACAGAAGCACCCAGCAAGAATAAGGCAAGCAGCAGGAGACAGGACCAACCAGCCAGACCCCTGAAGCAACCCAAGCACACAGAAGGCCCCGGGACAAACACCCGAAGCCCCAGGCCGGAGCAAAGGAGAACATAACAGCCGAACACGAGGCAGCACGAGTGACCCAGGAACACAGAGAGGCCCACAGAGCGGGACGGAGGCCCGCAAACAAAAACGCAAACCGGACCCGCAGGCAGAGGGGAGGCACGACACCAGGAAGCCCCAAGAGGAACCAGGCGCAGCCCAAGGGACGGGAGGAACAAAGCCCGGAACCAGAAGGCCCTGTGCACCAACCCCGACCAACCACGCAGAAGCCAGGAAGCAGAGGAGAACTCACAGCACACCCAAGCGGAGCAGAAGCCAAAACATAACAGGCAGCCCGCAGCGGAGGCAAGGCCCACCGAGAAAGGGCGGGCAGACAGACGGACCCAGTACCCCCAAGGCCAGGCCACAACACCCACACCAGCGACACCCCGAGAAGCAGGGACGCATAGGGGCAGAAAGAAAAGCGGGGACGACCCCGGTAGGCCAACAGGAACCCAGGGGAGTCAACAGGACCCCCCATGCAGCCGCCAAAGGAGCAGGAACACAGTCCCACCACCAGCCGGGGGCAGGGAGCCGAGGAGGAGCCCGGAGCAGGGAGGACCAGAAGCGCACCCCAACAGGCCGCCACCGAGGAAGCGAGAGGCGACCCCGACCCGAGAGCAAGCAGCAGAGGGAATGGCACAAGCAAGCAGGCAGGGAGAACCCAACACAGGGAATCCCAGGAGCAAGCACAGAAAGAGCCAGCGAAAAAGAACCTGCCACCACAGCATTGACAGGAACCCACGCCAATCCGGGGCAGGCAACCAAACAGAAAGTGCGAATGCCAAAAGCACAGAGAACCAGCAAACGAACGCAAAGGAGAGGAGAAACCCCCCCGAACAGCGCCCCAAAAGAAAGTGGCAGAAGGCACGCGAGGCCAGGAGCAGGGGCACTACCCGAAGGCAGCGACCCAAAGAGAGAAGCCCCACAATACCAACAGGAACTCCCACTACACAGCCCAAGGAAGTGGAAGCACAGGACACTGCGCCGAAGTCGAGCTCCGAACCCAGAACCCCAGCGCTCGAGCGTCCAGCTCCAGCCGGAGAAGAGGAAGAGGCAGCGGCAGGAGACGTACCGGGCACTCCACCCGCCACAGGGCCGCCAGAAACAGCGAAAAAGCCGCAACCCCCCCACCCCCGTATTTGCGCTCCGCAGGCGGGGGCGGGAGCCAGAACTGGAGCATCCGCAAAAAAGGAGGAAGGAATGAGCACAGGACACGGAACCCCCACCAGGAAGACAGCGTCCCAGGTGAGAAAACCACTCCCCAGACATGTACCCAAACCGAGGGAGAACCCAAGGCCGACTCCAGAGCCAGCGGTGTCCACGGAGGCTCCCGGAAGAAAGGAGTGAAAACACCCAGAGCGGGGGCCACCAGCACAACAAGGCCCCCACCGGCACTGGGAACAGTGGGAACAGCAGGAAAGCAAAGCCCGCCGTGCAACACACAGTCCGGACCTGAACCCACCACCAGCACTATGGCAGAGACACCACTCACCAGCTGGCGCCAGCACCACCAGGGCAGGGAAGCGTGCACCGAAGGAAGGGAAACATGAAACCCAACCTCCGACCAGCACAGACAGCCTGCCATCCTGTGGGAGAAAGAAGTAATGTCGAACATCAATTTCCAGTCAACTTTGAAGAAGGAAATGAAAACCCTTTCGGGACTCACCAGGAGCGGGGGCCAGCCCCAGCAACAAGGCCCCCACCCCAAACGACCAGCGGACTCACAGGAGACCGGCAGGAACACAGCAAGCGCAGCACCTCTCACCCGGCCAGGCTCGGGAAGAGGAGCACGCGACCCGGAAGAACCCGGGAGAGCAAGCCCCAGCTGCAAAGGGCCGGGAGGACAAGCAGGATACCGGCACCAACAGGGACAGACTCCCAGCAAGCCCAGCAGGCCAGGAGAAAGCCCAGGGAAAACCCCACGCCCGCACAGCCAGGCAGCCGGGCGAGGGGAGAAGAAAAGCACCGCCACTCCAGCCCAGCAGGAGCAGCGCCAGCACACCACGTCATTCTGTCGATAGACAGAAAAAAAGAACAGGAGGGATGCTGGGTAAGTACTGCTTATGTACTCCCGGTGGGAGGGGCAGTATTAGGGTCCCAGCATTCCTCTTGTTTTTTTCTGTCGGGAGATGGTTATCTCCACTTTGTTATGAATGGGACGAGGACATAAGGGACCTGGGGGTAATCTCTCACACGTCATCATGTTCGGGCTTGATGGAGGAGACGAACACTGCAGACGAAGTTTCCTTGGATACTCTCTCACACATCACCACGTTCGGGCGTGACAGAGAAAACGAACACTGCAGCATGAACAGTTGGGGAAAGCGCGCACAGGGTGCTCGAGGCTCACTGCCACAGAATGTGAAAGGTAAGAGAAAAAACGACATTCAAACTCACGGATGGCAATCCTGTGCTAGCCTCCATGAGTTTGCCGAATTCTCCGCAAAGAAATAGTACGTAGACAATAGTAGGTAGACAATAATGTTCAAACTCACGGACGCCAATCCTCTGCAAGCCTCCGTGAGTTCCTCAAATTCCTTGCCTGGAAACGAAAATTAAATCCACGAGTCTCGAACAAATCCACAAGTTCCACGCATTCCAATAAAAATTGAACAGCCAAACAAATGTGGACAGCGCAGCTTCGTGCCCGCTCGTCGCCAGTGTAGGAAAAGTCCAGAAAACAAAATCCCGCAGAGAACAGCAACGGATGACAGACTCTGGATTGTAGTAACGGAGGTACGCCCTTATTGTAGGAGAACAGTTATCTTCAAGTGCTGGTTACAGAATGAAAATACAGTTGGGAAACAACCCTATATCCACCACCCGACATTTCTAATACAAATATTCTCCCCCACAAGACAGAACCCCAACCTGGTCATTATGAAATGACCATGAGCGCAACACGCCGTGTCGCGCTCATGCTCACCAACAGCATGGGAAAAGGACACGCGAGATAAATAATGCTCGCGTGCACTCAACAAAAAATTGTACAGATCATCTTTGCATTGCCCGGGAGTATGATGCCGGCTGTAGGGCTCCAGCTCCTGCTAACCACAGCTGGGGGACAATGTAGGAAGTGTGAGAGAGGTGGAAAAAGGAAAACCCAGTGTCAAAGAACTATGTTATGCAGCTGACAGCTTCAGTGGAAGCTAAATGGCAGAAAGCCAAATGTTGACCTTGAATGTTAATGGCATATCAAGCAATAAAAATGCAGCATTTTTTCCATTATTTTAAACATACCAAAGCCCAAATAAGTGATCTTGCTTCCGGAGACTCGCATCCCAAAGAAAACACAGCTGCACTCAAATGGAAACAGAAATATAAATGGATTCAGGAGGCTTTATATTCATGCACATTTGTGGTACATCAAGGTACCTAAATTATTTTTCAGAGAAAAAGAAATTATGCAAATAATAAAATATATGTACAGTATTAAAAGCAGAGGGCGGTAGCACATATGTGCATCCATGGGGAGTCATGAACGTTAACCTCCTATCATGGACCAGTAACTAACAATCCTGAAACCCTAATACAGCTGAAGATAACATTGGCTGCTAATCACTCCCTTCATAATTCTCAGAGGCGATTCCAACCTCTCACTCTCTAACTTTGACACATCCAGCCCCCAGCTCTGGGCAAAGGTATCTATAAGAACTGTCAATCTGCTAAAAGAGCAGTGCTTAATTTATAAAAAAAAAGAAAAGAAATGACAGGGCCGAAGTATTTCACACGAGGCCACATGTATGTTGCACCACCCACAGCTCTGGACAGTTCTGACAAATGCCAGTGCCATCAATGCCCACACGCCAACAAATGGCACAGTTTTGGTGATACACTCTAGCACAAATGGGTATGGTAGCTACCAGGAGACAGGGACCACTTCTCTGTGAAAAGCTAAACCCTTGCCCTATTTAGGCATCACAAGATTTCTGTCGCAACACGTGGGAAGACCAATCTTTTGGAAAAGGAAGTCTTACCCACAATTTGTGGCATCCTTCATCATGTGTTAGCACCTTGTATTTAGGGGACGGCTGGTCCAATCATGTAGCAGAGTTCCAGTTGTGAAAACCATGTTTTTTTAAACTCAATTTCATGGTGCCCAAGCGTATGCAATGAAAGTAGTTGTGGGTCTTTTTTGGGAACCGGAATGAATGGGCTCCTATTCTTTTCATGGCTATTTTGATTGGCATCAGGGTTTTTAGATGGCTATCATTTGTCTGTTGGGTCAATCCAGATACCAGGTGGTAGCTCCAGTTTTCCAAGAGAAACCGCACTAATGAAGTGGGAGTGAAAGCGATTTTTTTATGGATCGGAAGTGTATGCATAACTCACACCACTGAATGCGGGCTAGAGCGCTGACCATGGTATACTGGGAGCATGTGCCTCAGTAATAAGCGCTGGTGCAGAGCACCGGAAAACACTGGCACAAATTGAGCACTGTAAGGGAGCTTACGTAAACCTATGGCCTTTAGCGTCACTTTTTCAACTCAAGCGCCTATTTTTCTGAGCACCAGATCTGCTTGCGGCACTTGGCGCTAATAATATGCAAGGTAGGCGTTCCCCCCCCGAAAAAGCCTTGCAAAATTGTTGCAGCCTTAATTACAATTATTTTGGGAAACGGCGCTTCTGTGGAAAATGAGGCGCAGAGCCCCAATAGTGGCAGATTTTTACAGTTACGGAAAAGGAGGCGTAAAAATCACGCATGGCCACTGGTATAAAAGCAGAACATACCCAAATCACTCTGGTAAGCTCTACGGCACCATGGACCTACTCCTACTGAAGCACGGAGCACCAAGAAGACGACCAACTCCACCATCACCATGGAGGCAGTGTAGGAGAAGGGAGCGGACATACCACCAGAGGATTACCCTCATCGACCTCAAGGAGGAGGTGGTCATTGCCCATTACAGGCTCAGGAGGGAGTTCGTTGTCCTCCTCCTGCACCAGATTGCACCAAGGCTGCAGACATCATCGCTGTGGTGCACCAACATCCCTCCGCAGGCCAAGCTACTGGCTGTCCTACACATGCTGGTGTCAGGAACTTTCCAACCCACCACAACCAGAGTGGCAGGAGTATCCCAGCCATCCTTCTCAGCATTGCCCCCCTCCATCCTGGATGCCATCACAAGCCTCACACCCCAGTACCTCTTCTTCTCCAACACAACGCAGCAACAACAGGAAAACAAGCAAGGCTTTTATGCCATTGCAAGGCTTTTATGCCATTTATATGTGTTGGGGGCAATGGACTGCATACATGTGCAACTTATGCCGCCAGTGGCTATATCACATGTGTACCGCAATAGAAAGTACATGCATTCCACAAACGTGCAGGCAAACGTGTACCATCTGGGCCTCTTCACCAATGTCCTCTCCAAGTACCCGGGTAGTGCTCATGATTCCTTCATCTTCCGGCATTCCACCATCAATGAGTGCTTCCAGAATGGGACCAATGGGAATGGCCTACTGTTTGGTAAGTACTTCTCAAGCACATGACAGGCCACATGACAGTCAAATATGTTGGAATATGTTGACATCTTAGTCTTGGGCTGAATGAGACACTGCATACATAGTTGGTGTGGGTGTACATATTTGCGTATTACTGCATGGCATATGCGCAACACAATCCTACAAGTCACATGTAAAAGTGAACAGCGGTGATGGAGCATCACTGGTCATGATGCTCTGGTGGAGCAGCGCTCCAACTCATATTAATGAGGCAATGCAAAGTCTGTTTGCATGCCAATGTATTACCACATATATATGCATTAAGGCAAGCCACAGTAAAGTGCAGTATTCATTCACCCTATGTTAAGGATATGTACCATGTGCCTTGCGGTGGCTTTCCCCATGCAACACCAATGAAGATCTCACACATTTCCACATATTCAATGTTCAGGGACCCTCGGACTGTGTGCCTCCAAAGGGGAGGTGAAATAAGGATACAAAACTACATGTCTCTATGTCGTGTCGAATTACTATGTGTCCTGCATTTCCAGGACACATAGAAGGAGTAAATGTCATAGATTATTTGCTTTTGGTGCAGGAATGTGTCCCTTAAAGCATTACATTATTTGAGAATATTAAGCTGACACACATGCACCATGGTGCGGGGGGTTGTTGGCACTAGCCACTACCATGTGATGATGCAAATGCGGACAAACCACGGGAGTGCCGTATGTTAGGAATATGGCAAATTCCACCCCTTCACTTTGGATGCAGGTCAGTGCAGCCAGATGACATCCAGTGCTGCCCTATGGCAACAACTGCTACAGGAGGCACTGTGTGTGCATTCAATAGTGTTAAAGAGCCTCACTAATACAACAACATGTTTAATGCTGCATCCAAACAGCCTGTTGAAGGAAGGGATTCCCTGTCTCTAGTCTGTGTGTTCACAGGTAAATCCCATGGTCATGTGGCATGTGATGTATCCCAGACATGAGAAACTGAGAAATATTGCCATATTTTAACCTTGCAAGATCATGTCTACCATGCTACATTAACTCACTCATCATATACACACATCACATCCTATATGCACATGGTTTTGTAGCCCACAAACCACTCTATCCAAGGCTCCAGACTTTGCAGAAAGGTGCAGCCCAATGCACAAACTACATCTCCTATGAAAGCCAACAACCCAGTCATCTTGGGAATATCATGCCTGTCTTGGAGGTATGCTGCACATTTTCCACAAGCGCAGGCACAAAACCCTGGACACTGAATCATTTGGAAAATATTTCCTACACTGTCCACAAGCAGTGTGGCACGGTAGTGTAGTTAGTCTATCAGTTGCATTGTACAGTGCAAGATTCACACATATCTCAAACCCCTTGTGTACTGTCAGCATAGTGGACACTGTGCACTGCCATGTGTACACTATCATGTCCCACATTGATATCCACTCACTATCCTTCCCATGGCAGTACACATTGAACAACATTGACTCCATCTCTCACTGTCAAATATGTGTGACTGAAGTACGCACCATCACCTGCTTCAGCTACAGGTTGCAAAATCAGACATGTTTCAGTTCAGGAATGGCAATAGTAGCCAATAACAGACACAATAGATGATTGTGAGAAATGTTTCTACTCAATGGCTATTTGATTCTCCTTACTGGTGACAAATCATCACCTGCATGGCCCAAGTATGAAAAATAGTAAGTGAATCACAGAGGGCAGCACACCTGTATGTGCAACACAGGGTAAGTCTTATCCAATTCTTACTTGTGTGTATCCCACACAATATCATAGCATGTCTCTTACACTAGGCACGGTGGATGAGTCATTCAGGACACATAACAGAATGTACATGAATGTGGGGCCATCTCCTATCATGAATTATAAGTATTTGCACCTCTCCAGCCTGTGCAGCTGACCAAGGACATGCTCTGCATCCCACTTCAGGAGGCTGGATGTGTCTGGGGGGCGATTGTTGTACTCGCCAACAATGGTATGCAAAATGATCCTTGTTTGCTGCATATTGCACAATATTTGTGTAAGGACAAATGTACCATGGACTGATGGCAATGAGGAGCAGGAACTGCCAGACGATGAGGAAGACGAGGAGACACATCAAACAATTCCATCAGTAGCCGCAAAACGGCTTAGGGACCATATTATTAAAAATGTCTTCACTGATGCATGAGTGACTTACATGACCTCACCAAATGATGGCACATGTAACTGTGTAAATATATATGTAAAGAAATGTATGAGCACTACCACTGTGTATGCTTTTGGATTCCATAGTCACAGTAAACATCAAAACCTTCACATCACACCTGCTACTAATTGGCCACACAGAAAATGTATGTAGCTATATGTAACAAACAGAATTGAACAACATCTTGTACAAACAAAATAGTGTGCATGCCAACTACCTGTAGCAAATAGTCCCCCATTGCCACAATTGAACAACATCTTGTACAAACAAAATAGAGTGCATGCCAACTACCTGTAGCAAATAGTCCCCCATTGCCAGCCACAATTACAATGGTGTGGTAACATAGATAGTGTGCTATGACTGTGTGTGTGTGTGTGTGTCTCCCACTGCTAGCCATTTGTATGGCCTCATACTTGTGGACGATAGTAGAGTCCACTCATAGTATGATGACTGTGAAGTTATCCACATAGTATGTGCATGGGAACACAGTTCCAAACCTACAGTCTACATATGCTACATCAATAACTGTATCCACATATTAAATCCATTAGTAGATCTCAAATCACACATACAAATGATACATTCTATACCTTACCAGTGAAATAGTGTTGCATGTGAACACGCATTGCTATGCACAAGCAACACCGCCTTGATGCAGAGTATAGTTATGGTATGCTTTACGCAGCCTTACAGTCAGAAATATGTAGGAGGTCAAGCCAAGGCATGCATGGTGATCTAGCATAGCACCATCAGCATGAGTGAGAATCATGTTGGCCACAAATACTGATACTGTTACTTTCCTGTGGGGTACTTTCCTGTGTGGTATGACCCTTGAATATGAATGGCTTATACACTCAACCAATGATATGGCACCATCCATACATCCCCTTCCAGGTGTGTGCAGCCAATCGCAGCACTCGCCAGCAATGGGAAATGTAACCCTCCCAAGTTTAGCCACAGTCTCCTGATGCATCCACTGTGGGACACGGCGCTGATAGGCAGTAGGCTGCGCTGTCGTAGATGTGGGTGCACTGACCCCATGGCAGTGTAAGTTTGTTGCATCCCTGGGGGAAGCTAAAGCAATGTCAATGGGTGCTAATACTAATTTGGCCAATGGGGCACCTCTTGTAAGGTACGCCCTTGCGCTACCAGAGGGATTGGGCACTATGCGTAGTATGATCCGTGAACAGCATGAACTCACACATATTTACACTATCAATACACATAGTAAACACATGCAAAGACAGTAAACAGGTCAACTTCACTATTCACACCCAACACAGCAATCCCTGTAAATTATTACATGCATTGCACATCGCAATACACCAAAAAACACACATTTGCCCTATTGCGTCTAAAATAAAAGACGCATGAGCCTAAAGCATGATGTTTTCAGCCACTGCGTAAGTTGAAAATGACGCTTCCCAGCTGACGCGTCAGAATGAATGCTTGGGCCTGTCAGGCCTTGTGTGAAATTGACGCATTTACTTGTAGCGTAAAAAAATGATCCATAGGCTGAAAACATGACGAATCTGTCCAGGAAGTGATGTTATGGATAAAGGGAAGTGATGTCATAGATCCTGCATGCTGCAAACCAGGAAGTGTGAAATAGCTTTCATTTTTACTTTAAGTCACAGTTTTACTGTCTGAGCTTGGGAGTGGTTGTGTTGTGGCTGAGCTGGAGAGTGTTTTGTTGTGTTTGGAGCTGGTTCATCGTATCTGCTGTCCCTGTCGTGACCCTCAAGACCTTTTTGTGCTGTTTTGTTGTCTATTGTGTATAGTCCTGTGTGCTGTTGGGTGTTTATTTTATGGGGTATTGTTGTCATGGGGTAGTTGTGGATTTTTAGAGTGTTCATGTTTGGGTGTTTATCTTTGGGTGTGATCATGCCTGGGAAGGGTAGGGCTCGCCCCATGAGCGGCCAGGAGTTTGGGAGCTTCCTGTGGCTGGTTACCCATTACCTGCCCAACATGGGAGCCAGTGGGGAACATGTGATCCAGGGCTACCCCGTGAAGGTGCGGAAGCTACGGTATGAGAGGGTATGCCAACCGATGCTGAGGATGTTTGGTCTGGACCGGAACATCCATCCGCTCCAACATCGCTGGGCAGATGTGGTTGGCAGGGAGTCTGACTTCATTAGCTATGTTGGCATCGAAGTTGGTGGACCAGTTGGTAAGTACTTATGATGTGTGCGATTTCGTATGTGTCTCATTTACCCATTGATGATTAGTAGTAACATTAAATATGCCTCACATGACTTTTCGCTCATAATAGCCATGCCCCCATGCAAATGAGGGAAATGCTGTGGCAATAGCGCTGGCACGAACTGTGCACCAGTGCTATCTGTGACACTGAGTGAGCCACACAGTGTTAGTGTCCCTGTAGCTGATAAAAATGAGTCCAAGGGAAGCATTCAGCTGATGCACATGCTCATAGCACATCCAGACAACTCATATGATGACAGACCATGTAGTGCAGATCAGCTCCAGAGTTGCTTATTTCACAACAAGTATTTGTCAGGTACAGTTTTGATGGGCCATTACAGAATATACGTTACACATAAAGGGGCTTATTTACAAGCCCTTTGCGCTGCTGGGATTTAACTTTTTAGGTTATCAAAAGTGAAGCACCGGCCACTCAAGGGCCGTGTAAATAAGCCCCATAGTGATATGCGGATGGTCTGCATTTTGGCATACCTCCCCTGGGTAGTCACACATTAATGAGGCCTGCCATGACTTACACTGCTTAGCTAACCTGTGAATGTGGTAAAACACATACCCCTGGTCTTGAACAGCATTTCCTATGTAAAAGGTATGGCTCCTTGGTATCCACTGTAGCTACGCTGTGCTTTGCACTGGCTTGGCTGACTCCGTACCTCTGAATGCATAGCAAATCCTGCATGCTGGCTTTGCATGGCCTCATGGAGGTGTTTTTGAGGCCAGAGCCACTAGAGCTGTCCTTACCTATGAGACTCCCATTGTACATTCCTCTTGTATGAGAGACCCAATGTATGTCAGAGAGCAGCCCACTCACATGGTACTGTATCCAAGGGTATGCCAGCCTGCATTTGACACATTTCAACATATCCCATACATGTTATTGTTCAATTTTGCAATACAAAAACTTAGTGATGCATGGAACATGTCTGAACAATATCTGGTACTCTGCAGCACTGACAGGTACACAACTCTACTAACTTAAGGAACAAGTACGCATAATGTGCGATGTATTGAGCATCATTATTTCTTGGTGTCAAAATTTAAGAGGCCATGGGTATTGCTATACCTTGCTGAGTATGGTATGTGAGTTATGTAGGTGCAGACACTCCTCAAAGTCAGCTACCATAGTGAAACATTTTAGTGATGAGGTTGATGAACTGGTTCCGCAAATTGGCCAACAGGTGCATGTTTTGGCTCATCAGATGTATGTACACTTCAGCCTGACTTACCGATGTGTACCATTCAGGCATTTCAACTATACCATTTGATTTCTTACATCCTGAAGGCTTGCATAGCCAATAGCTATACATGTGCATTGTGCTTCTGTTGCATATAATATATGTGTTCTAAGTTTACTAATGTGTTTTACATGTTATGTCTTGTAGGAGGACCCACAGCATACACAGTTGGTCAGGTGGATGGTTTCAAGGACCCCAACTTCACCAGTGAGTGTCTTCATCAATGCTAAATGTGAATTGCAAGGATTGAGTGTGACGTCAGATGCTCTGTGACTTGCCAGATTCAATGTTCATCACTATCACAAATACAAGTTTGTATGATGATTAATAGGTCAGGAAAAGTGGATGTTGATTGTTGCTTGTGTATCAGCCTCTGGTAATTGCCAAGGAGAATACAAATCTGGGATGGACCACATGTTAGAGGCTTGACAGGGGAGCCATGATCACAGTGGCAGACTATGAGAAAATATGTGGTCGTGGATACACATCTGTACATGGCAGTGGTTGTGAAGAATTCGGAATGCATGTCAGTTGCACATGCCATGATATTGGGAGCGTGTAATAAGCAGTGGAATGGTCCACCATGGACTTACAACAGTTCAGATAGGAGAGGTTACATATGCCTCTGTGTGATGTGAGGTACTTATCCAGCGTCCATTGTTATATTTCATAGCCGCCTAGTGTTAAGTATAGTTAGCAATGTGTCCTGATATGGGTCCTTGCCATATCAGTTACACTACGTTGTGAGACAATACATGTACTTTGCAGATATTGCACATCTTACTGTGGCGAATGTCTATGGCATAGTGGCCATTGCAGGATGCAGAAGGCACACTAATGTTCAATACAGATGACATGGGTACCATTCTCTGGTTACCAAACAGCATTGTTCCCAAGCATACTATGTACGGACATGGTCATACCTAGATGTGCCAAAGGTGTTGCAATTGCATTGTGCAACAATTGCCATGCCTTCATAATTTGGCCTTAGTAAATCTGATGTGATAAGATAATAGGCATGTGTGTGCTCACTCTAAGCTTCAAGATTAATTTAGGCTGTAGGGGCTGCTACATTAGATGTTGTGAAAATAATATTGTTTCATGATGTTTGTACCTGTTCCCGTTCAGCCTTTGACTGACAGTTTCCCCTTTTGCTTAAACAGACAACATGACCCCAAAGCAGCTTAGGTAGCATAACCCCAGAAAGGTGTGCTACTTCCTTCTTCAAAGAGTCGGTAAGGCACACAGGGCCATGAGGAAGCAACACGAGGAGGAGGAGAAGGCACAGGGCAAGTGGAAAGTCCTTCCTCTGGGACCACCAACAATGGACAAGACAAGCTCAGGAAAAGATGGACGGGCAGGCCAAGGCCCCTGCAAGGCACCGGTGCCCAGCATCTTCACCAGCGTACCATCACAACCACCTGACCCCACACTTCAGGCCACAGGAGGGGCTAGCTCAATTGAGCTTGATACCAAGAAGGACCTTTCAGACTTAAAGTTGTGGGGGGCTGTGCTTGAGCACAAAATAGACCTGGCAATAACATTGCTCCAGAAACTGAAGCAGGCAGTGGGAAGACCCAAGCCACGTTAGCCACAGAGAGCCTTTCTGCCCTTCACCTGTACATCGTTTAATGCTGGTCATAAGGTTTTTGTAGCTTAGTTTAGGTTAGTTAGTGTAGTGATAGTGTAGGAGTAGTGGTTTTAGGAGTTTTGTAGGGGTGGGTTACAATTTTAGTGGGTAGGGGTACTTTGTGTTTTTGGGGTGTGGGGGGGTTGAAGTGTTTTATTTATATGAGTATTAAAAATATGATTTTTTTAATTTTTTTATTTGTTTATTGAGTTTCAACAATAACAGCAATTATGATAGACATAGTCCATAGCCAAATACATGCGTATCAGCAACAACGGCGTGTTATGACAGTATAAAAGTATCTACCAGCATATTATAAAATTCGATGGAATATATCACATGGCATAGGAGACCTACAAAGAATAAACATTTTATCCAGTGAAAGGACTGCTGTATCACTCAAGTATGGACTGATCTGAGCGGAGCGTAAATGTGGACAATCTGGTACAGATATACATATTTCCACAACATGGCAGTACTCAATGGCTAAGTCGTGAGCGGTGATGTGTGAGAGGAGAGAGCATCTCAATCTCCTCCGATCGGGTGTTTAAGGAGGTACTTCTTAAGTGGATCCCAGATATCCCTGGGGCAGGAGGTCAGGGGGAGGAGTTCTGAATAGATAAATGCCTGATCTTGCCAAAAAATCATGTCTCTAAACCATTCCTTAAATTTAGGGGCTCTACCACGACCCCATCTGCATGCTACCCGCCTCCTGGCCAACAGTAGGCTAAAGGAAACATATTTGAGGTGTGGTGCGGCAACATTTTCCGTGTACCCAAGAATAGCAAGGAGAGGAGAGAGGGACAGTGTAGAGGATATCATCAGTTCTAGGGTGGCGATCACTTGCAGCCAGTAGTCTAGAACGGAGCTGCAGTCCCAGACAAGGTGTAGAAAATCAGCAGCGTCTGAGCCACATCTATCGCACTTATCAGTGTCTCGAAGTTTGTATTTATGTAGCCTAGCCGGAGTATAGTATAGGCGGTGGAGAAATTTACAATGAATAATGCGTAGCCGACTACTGGAGGAGACTTGTGTAGTCTGTTTGCAGCAGTATACCATTGCTGATTCATAATATCCTGCCCTAGCTCAAGAGCCCACTTGTCCCTGGCACTGCAGGGGGGGTAAGTGACATCAGTAGACACGCTATGGTAGAGGGTGGATACTGAGTGCGAAGCAGTGGTAGTGCGCAGTATGTGGCGTAACGGCAGTAAATCAGGGGGTTCAGTCGGGTACGCGGGAGTATACTCCTTGAGGCCCTGCCGCAAGCGAATGTACATGAAGATGTCCATGGGGGAGGGTGGTGACTTAGAAAAAAGCTGTTGTGTCGTGCGAAATTTCCCGTGTAAATAAAGATCTCCCCAGCAGGTAATGTTGTATTTGGTCTTAGTTTTTTTAAAAGCCCCTTCTTGCAGAACTGGCATTGTTGGATGATAGGTAAGGGGGAGAAGAGGCGAGTATAGCATAGGAACTTGCAGGCGGGTAGAAATGCGTTGCCAGGCCCGCACCGTGCAATCCACCGATGTCGGGTTATGAGCGCGTGGTGTCGGTGCTGTCATTATAACCCCGTCTAGTGGGACAGGATCCGCAAGCCAGTATTCGGTCGCCACGTGAGGCGTGTACCTAAGGGGATGCAACCAATAATGGGCGTAGTGGGTTTGGGCACAAAGATAGTATAATTCAAAATTGGGAACATCAAATCCCCCCTGGGAGTAAGGGCGAGCAAGTACGTCCCATTGCAACCTCGAATGTTTACCCCCCCATATTAGTCTTGTTAGTTCCGAGCGTAAGGAAGAGAAGAAATGACGGCCGGGGTCATAAGGAATATTTAAGAACAAATATAGGAGCTTGGGAAGGATAACCATTTTTATAAGAGAGATACGACCCGCCATGGTGAGCGGGAGAGCATTCCATCTCGTTATGCAATTGGTGATGTGTGACATTGTCCCCCCATAGTTGAGCCTCATCAGTTCGTCCCGATCGGCAGTAACGTGGACCCCCAGATATTTTAGATCCGTACTGCACCATTCAATCGGAAAGTCTGTGTCGAATGGCGATACGGCGGCTGTAAGTGGAAAGATCTGAGACTTGGCCCAGTTGATATGGACTCCCGAGAGGCCCCCAAAGCGAACAAACTCCCGAAGCAATGGGTTGAGATTCTGAGAGGGGACAGCCCTGCCGCGTACCCCGAGTAATGGCAAAAGGGGGGATATGTGGCCATTGATGAGGACTTTAGCCACTGGAGAAGTATACAGGAGTCGTATCCATGCTACAAAACCCTTGGGAAGTCCCATGCATTGGAGAATTGTGAACAAGTAGTCCCATTCCACAGAGTCAAAGGCCTTAGTGGCATCTAAAAAGACCGCCACTAGTTCCAGTTGGGGATCGACATTTTGTATGATGGAAAATAGGGTGCGAAGGTTATGGGATGTTGCTCTGCCGGGGATAAACCCAGCCTGGTCTGGCAGAACCAGCTTATCCATCAGAAGGCTGAGCCGGTTAGCTATCATCTTAGCGAGAATCTTCGTGTCAGTATTAATAAGAGACAGAGGCCGGTATGAATCACAGCAATCTGAAGCCTTGCCAGGCTTCAGTAACGAGGTGATTAGGGCTTCTCTCATGGAGCCAGGCAGGACCTGCAATTCCTGCACCTCCAAATAAACCTCCTTCAGGACAGGGAGTAGCTGATCAATATAGGTTTTATAAAAATCTATGGGGAGTCCATCAGTTCCCGGGGCCTTCCCTGACTTCATTTGCATAATGGCTGCACGAAGTTCATCATCCTGAAATGGTGCCGCTAAGAATTCTCTATGGTGATCCCCAATCCACCCCAATGCGATATCCCCAAGATAATGAGAGAGGTCAGGAGGTTCAGTTCTGCGTGTGCTGTACAGTTCTGTGTAGAATTCGGTGAATGTACGTAATATGTCTGTGCTGTCCCTGTGTCGCACTCCATCACCATCCACTATGTCCAGTACCGAGTTGGAGAAGCGAGGCTGGCGAATCTCCAACGCGAGTGCTTTGCCTGGTCTTTCCCCCTCTCCGTACCTGCGAGCGGCAAAATATTTGCCGCAAAAACGGGCCTCCCGCTCTGCCGTATCTTTAAAGTCAGTAAGTTTGTCCCTCAATGTAGCCCCGTGAGTCCCTGTTGCATCCTTCCACATGTCCGTTTCCAATTGTTTTAGCTCTATTTCTAGCTTATGCAATTGTCGCCGGATGTCCCGAGGACACCGAAACTTTTCGAAATGCACGAGCCACGCATTGTGACTTTAAAGGCTTCCCAGATCATACACACGTGCATGACTGACCCCTTATTGCGCCTAAAGAAAGCTATTTCTTCCCCAAGTTCTGCCCTGAAAGCGGTGTCAAGCAGTGCCTCAGGCGTGAGACGCCAACAGCGCGGAGTGGCAATAGAGTTCGGAGGGGATAACGTCAGGCGGGCCGGGGAGTGGTCGGAATGTGTCCGAGCTAAGTGCTCCGCCGAACGGATCCAGGAGGCAACTCCCCGGGAAACTACCCAGTAGTCCAGCCTGGACCAGGAAGAGTGTAATGCAGTGTAATAAGTACCTTCCCTCCCATCAGGATGTACGTGATGCATGCGTCGATAAGCAGTCGTTTGAGCGTGTCCTGAGTCCTGGTGTAATGATGAGGAAGCGGGTTGGACCTATCAGTGTCGGGACATAAGGCCGTGTTGAAGTCTCCTCCCCAAATGATGTGTGTGGATCCCACTTTAAGAACTTGGCTCCAAAGAGTTTTGAAAAAATCCGGGTCGTCAATGTTTGGTCCGTAACAACAGACCAGTGTGACTGATTGAGTACCCAGAGTGCCCCACAACATACAGATCCTACCGTAGGAGTCCCCATAGGTCCCGCCCAGGAGAAAGGGTGTATTTTTTTTAACGAGGATCAGCGTCCCACTGGAATAGGTAGAGTAAGATGAGAATACTCGATCCGCGGCCCATTTGCACCCAAATGGCGTGGGACGTCGGGGGTCCATGTGTGTCTCCTGAAGCATGGCGATTTGTATCTGGTGCCTATCAAGGCATGTGAGAATTTGTTGGCGCTTCCGTGGATCCCCAAGGCCTCTAACATTCCATGTGAGCAATTTTATGCATAGCGCTTCAGCAGAGAAGGACATAGTTATGGAGGAAATATGCTAGTGTGTAATGACGCATGTGGAGTCATATGTGCAATTATTTTGACATGTATTGGCATGTATATCAATTGCTGAACCTCGAGAATGATACTAAGAAACATCAAGAACCTCCAAGCCACCCCCACCCACAACAGCACCCCAATCGTGCTGGCATTACAAAACCCACCCAGAGACCTGGAAGTCTCTAACAGTACAATCTTGGCCCAACGTGACCAAAATAACATCAGGTTGTATGGGGGATCTCCCGTATGGGGGGATCGCCGGTGAGCCACAGATACCTCCCTTCTCCCAATTCTGCGAGACAGTTACCCCAAAGGTTGGGGGATGGAGGGAGGGAGAGGGGAGGGTGTTCGGCACATTCTGGTGCATGAATATCTAAATATCAGTGTAATACATTTAGCCCACTACATTGCGCTATTGTGCATCAAAGGTGTGAAGTTCACTTATCTGCCGCCAGTGAGTTGCATGTACTTCTAGCCTCCAGCCACGGTCAGGCAGTTCACCACTATGCATACAGGTGAGTTCTGTTCACGGCAGGAGAAGGGATAGTTGTCGAAAGAAAGATTATCAAGCAAGAGTCATGCAACACAGAGATACCCTGGTGTCCTTGTTCATGACGGAGGACCATCCGCACCAGGAGACTGAGTTCCAGAGCTGTAATCTTCGGAGTTCCTACGAGGTGAGCTACGTTTAACAGTCTTGAGAAAGTCTTCAACTTGCTGCGAGTTCAGGAAGATGTGCTGTTTGCCCTGATGCGTAACTCGTAATCGCGCTGGATACAGGAGAGCATAGTCAATTTGCGCCTTCCGGAGCTTTTGCTTGACCGTCAAAAACTTGCGGCGCGCCTCTTGAACGGCGATGGTAAAGTCTGGATAGATGGTGTATTCCATGCCTTCGTACAATAGTTTCTTCTTCTCTCGCGCCAGCCGGAGGGCGGTGTCCCGGTCTCGATAGTTAAGGAGGCGAGCCACGATGGAGCGTGGAGGTCCGCCCGGAGGAGGTCTGGGACCTAACGAGCGGTGCGCCCTTTCTACGATAAGCTGGGGCGAAAAGGCCTCCTCTCAAAATGCATCCCGCAGAAGCCTCTTGATGAAATCTTCCATGCGCCCAGTATTGGTACTTTCCGAAATACCAATGATGCGAATATTATTGCGGCGACTGCGAGCTTCAAGGTCTTTGCTCTTGGCAGCGATTACTCTCAAAAGCTTGTCCATTTGCGTCATTTGCTAATGCATCTGGGATGTGGTGTCCTCCGTGTCTGAGATGCGGCGTTCCGCCTCTTTGAGCTATTCATCATGTTTGTCCACCTTCAGGACCAGGAAGTCTAAGCGACTGTTCATTGTGTCCATTTTACCTGATAGGGCAGTGAGACTGTGCTGCATAGCCAACAGCAGGGTTTTCACTTCATCATCTGGGGTGGACGAGTGTGCCTGCGACTGTTCTTCAGCGGCCTGTGCAGGATCCTCCGAGCTCGAGCGCGTGACCGTCTTTCTGGCGTCAAAGACCAGCTTGGGCTGCCGACTGTCTGGTTTCCCCATCGCAGCAGAGCAGAGCGGGTCCAGCACGCTGTCCCTGATCGCAGCCCGCACTACTCCACGCCAATTTATGTACTGATGAGGATGAAGAGGTTCTCCCCGGGGCCCCGGCAACAGCAACAAGCAATGTCACAGTAATGCGGATATAGGGGCAGTCGCGGCGTCAGCGCGATCAGAGCACCAACAGCGAAGGGCCAAGTGACAGCATACAACGAGGTAAGTGGCAAGGTTCAGCAGGAATGCAGGTCCCTCCTCAATAACTCCGGCCAATGAATATGGGTGTACGCAAACCAGCCAGCCGGTGAGAGGCGAGAGTTCTCAGCAATCAGTGTACACAGTGCGCCCCCATCAACCAGCCCCAATGGCCTCAGCACCTTGAAGGGAGGCAGCAAGCGAGATCCACACGACCAATGCCCCCTCCTCACAATACCTTCTTCCTCCCGGTCGCCCAAAGGGTGTTCAGTATTTCACTGCATTAGTCAATTGAGGAGGCTGGGGGCCAGGATCACAGCGGCGGCACAACGTCTCGCGCCGCGCGGCCGTCACAAAATGGCGGTCCCCCTACGCAGCTCCACAGCGCCCAGCATACATCGAAGGGTGGCAATGTGTAGCGGTTCTGTCCAGGACTGCAGCCCAGATCGACAGTAAAGGTCCTTGCCCAAGTCGGTCCCGCAGAAGCTGTCAGCACAGGGGGGAGCAGCGACACCACCAGGGGCCCCCCGAAGCACATCCGACACCGCAACAGCGCCTGCCCCACAGCACGATCCGGGGTTCCCCTCGCGACAACCCCTCCTCACCGCTTTATTCCGCAATCAATGTCCGGGGATTTCAGGCAGGCAAATTTTGAGGGCCACCTCCAGGCAGGCGATGCTCCTCTGTTTCGTGCTGCGGCCCACGGCCGACGCGACCCCAGGGCCCAGTGCCACGCAGAAGCCACGAGACCCGCGTAGCCACAGCGGCCGCACAGAGCTCCAGGCACAATACTGCCTCTCCTCTGCGGCGGCTAGGATGTCGCCTGAGTGCCACCCGGGAGGTCCGAGAATGCCGAAAATCGCACCGGAGCGAGAGGGCACGCTCCCCTTCAAGCGGTGGACTTTTCCGTCTGATTACACCAGCTTTGGAAGGATAAATGAAGGAATATGAGGCCGAGCTACCAGAGCCTCACAGTGGTGCGGCCATCGTGGTTGTGCGCCACCTAGCGCCCCAAAAATATATGATTGTTTAGGATTCTATGTGTAGTTAGTTGATGTTTAGGTGTAGTTTCTGTTGTCCTTATGTGAGGACATGTCTTAAGGGGGGAGGAACTGATGTTTATCATGTCTTGCTAAATGTGTAGAGTAAGCTAGGTTAAGTAAAAGTAGTTTTAGATAGTATGTAGGATAAGATAGTGTAGGTTAGGTTACATTAGTTAGTTAGTGTAGGTTAGGTAGTTTTAGTAATTTAAATGTTTCTATTGACATTACATGTCATTGTTTGCTACATAAAGGTCAACATCAGTGATACTCAAAGAACGGCCCAGGGGCCACATGCGGCCCTCCTGACCTTTTGATGTGGCCCCCTGGTCAACAGCAGTACTGGGCTGCTTGTGACTGGGACTCCTCAGAGGACGGCCCTATGTGCCCCCGGGGGCTCCGGACGCCTCCCACTTCAGCCGTCACTGGACACGTCAGGGGGGTGGAGCCCTTCAACCCTACTAGACCCGGAAGAGGAAACAGACGGCGCGTTGGAGCTGAGGAAGGAGAAAACGGGAGCGGAGAGCGAGGAGGAGGCGAACGACGGAGAAGAGAGAATGGAGGAGAACGACGAAGCAGAGCGGGAGATGGAGGAAGGAGGAGCGGCTGACGGAGGACGGAGGAACAAGGACGGAGCGGAGGAGAACAGAGGCCCCACGGAGGAGAGGAGAGGCGTCCCTGGAGGAAGGCTCCCAGGACGAGGCGGCCGCGAGCCTGTCAACGGGTCACAGCTTCAGGCAAGTGCTGAGGGGGGCAGGACATTGGCTGGGAGGCTGGTGGTGGTCCCAGGGGATTCCCACGGGGCTCGAAGGTGGGAGAGGCTAAGAAGGGAGGGAGCGGGATCCTTCACCCTTCCCCTTCACATTCAGGCTCACTACTGAATGCCTTCAGGGTAGACACCAGCACGAAGGCCCCATCAAGCTTAAAGAAAGCAGCACGCCACAGCACTGTAAATAAGTGCACAGAGAGAACCACACAAGGGCAAAGAACCCCCTTTTGAATCGGCACTCCCCGTATGGTGTGAGAGAAACACCAAGGACCCTCACTGGCTAAAAGGAGGGACAGGGGACCCTAAGAAGGGAGGGATAGCGCGATAGATGTAAGAAAGGCAGGGATCAGTTCACTGACTACCTCTCCTTGCTCTTTTTCCAGAGGGGACGCGCAACGCACAAAGAGCCAGAAGCAGACACAGGCCTGGGACAAGACGGACATGCCAGAGAGGCCCAAGAGAAGAACACAGAGATGAATACAACCGGGACTGCAGGGTACGGACCACACCCGGCCTCAGTATACACAATAAAACCTTTCAACTACACTACCGGTGGTTTGTGGTACTTGGGTCGGTGACACATGGTGTCAGAAGTGGGATCTCCATAACCCAACGACAAAGAGAAGACGTACGATGACGCAGACCGTCAGCCTGGATGAGATGATTAAGCAGCTGGCAGAAGGACAAAGGCACCTACAGCTGGTAGTGGAGGGACAGACTACAGAGGCCCAGAAGGACTGGGAACACCTACAAGAGGCCTTGCAGGCTCAGGCCGGCCTTATAGCACAGAATCAGGCAGTGCATGACTTGGCCATCCAGCGCCTGACTGACACCATAGCTAGCAGCAATGTCCACCCTAATGTGCCTAGCTCCGTACTGCAAAAGTACCAGACTGGGGAAGACCCGGACTTCTTTTTTACCAATTTCGAGCTGGTGGCCAGCACAGCTCAGTGGCCAGTGGAGAGATGGGGGCAGTACATAGCACCTCTGCTATCGGGGGAATTGCAGTTGGCCTACCAGGCAGCCAATCCAGCAGGCACCACCCCATACAGTGATATCAAGAAGACGATCCTAGAGAGGCTAGGATAAGAGCAGGAACACTACCGCGCTAAATTCCGGAAAGAGAGGTGGCTACCCCAGGACAACCCCCGCGCTTTCTACTATCGCAGTCAGGACTTGGGAACAACTGGCTACAACCCCACTCCTCTACCATGGAGGATATGGACCGGATACTGCTGGAACAATTCCTGGAAGGACTTCCAACAGCCACCTGCGTGTGGGTCAAACAACATCCGGGCTTAACGGTCTCCAGCGCTATAGACCTAGCCTGTGCCCACCAAAGGGTGCCCGAGCAGAGGGCTATTACACCGCGCATACCCACCCCATTGGTCCAGAGATGGAGGTTCTCCACCCCGGCTCCCTCAACCCCCTCTCCCAGACCGCTCATCGATCCCCAGCTGCTTCCTCCACCAGCGGCCCTGGAGAGTGGACAGGGACCTCAGTGCTACCACTGCGCTGACTGGGGTCACATAGCTCATAACTGCCCCCAGGAGACCAATCCAACAGAGCCGATGGAAGTGGGATATACCAGGGGACGGGTGCTCTGGGCAGGAGAGGGAAAGGAGGCATACCACCTGCACCTCCCAGTAAACGGCATAGTGACCAAAATCCTTATCGACTCTGGTTGCCGCCATTCCGTCCTTACACAAGAACGCATACTCAGTCACCAGTGGTAGAATGGGGAGAGGGTTTCCATCACGTGTGTACACGGGGACCAGAAAACCTACCTTGTGGCTGTTGTATGCCTGGGGAATAAGAACGAGGAAAGACCTATCCGAGTGGGTGGCATACCCCGTTTGGTCGAAGACATGATTATTGGCACAGACTTCACCGAGTTCCCCACCCTCCTTTCCAGGGCAATGAAAGAAAAGGAGGGGCTAACATGGTTGAGGGAGGCCCCTTTTTCCACAGAACACATAGAAGGGGGTAGGTATAAGACCAGAAAAACCCGTAGGGAGAAGAGGGGACACAATCGACTAGTGGTATTGACTGGGCTGACTAACACCCCTTCTACCTCCACAGCTGCAGACGGAGATCAGAGGGAGCCGCGTAGTTTCAGGGTGGCCCAGCGGGAGGATCCCACCTTGGGGAACGCATGGGCCCACACGGTGACGGGGGAAGACGACCAGGTAGGCCCTTGTTTTTTTACCTCAAAGGGTTTATTATACAGGAGGGTAAGAAAGCCCACCGAAACCGTTAAGCAGCTCCTTGTCCCCCTTCCTTTTTGTAACCAGGTTCTTGTCCTAGCCCACAACCAGGTGGGTGGGGGATATTATGGGCGCGAGAAAACCGAGGAGTACCTCTTGCGGAGGTTCTATTGGCCCGGGGTCTTCTCGGACATAAGGAAGTTCTATGCGGCCTGCCCCCGCTGTCAGCTACACAACCCTTCACACACACCCAAGGCACCGTTGTATCCCCTCCCCATAATCGAGATCTCTTTCTCCAGGGTAGGGATGGACCTAGTGGGCCCTCTGGTCACGTCGGTCAGGGGATACCAGTACATCCTGGTGCTAGTGGACTACGCTACGAGGTACCCGGAAGCCATTCCGCTTACCAGCATGACCACTAGCAACGTGGCACAAGCCATGATAGGCTTCTTCAGTAGGGTCGGGTTCCCTCGGGAGTTATTAATGGATCAGGGTACCCCCTTTATGTCGTGGCTCATGGCTCAGATCTGCAAACTCTTGGGGGTGCGACAGATACGCACTTCCGTATACCACCCCCAGACAGATGGCCTGGTTGAGAGATACAACCAGACCATCAAAAGTATCCTAAAGAAAATGGTGTCAGACACTGGGAGGGACTGGGATAGACAGCTACCACTTACCCTGTTCGCCATTAGGACACACGCCCAGTCTTCCACGGGTTACAGCCCGTTTGAACTGGTGTTTGGGAGGAAACCACAAACCCTTCTTGACATTGCAGCGGAAAGATGGGAGGAGGAAGAGGACGAAGGGAGGTCCCTACTTGACTATGCAGCAATACTCAAGGACAGACTGACAACCCTATGGGAGGAGGTCCGACAGAACCTGGACTCCGCCCAACAACATCAGAAAAAGGGGTATGACCAACAAACAAAGCTGAGGCAGTTCACTGTTGGGGACCGGGTTCTCCTTCTACTCCCCTCCACTGACAATAAACTCTTGGCCAAATGGCAAGGCCCTTTCGTGATAACAGCCCAGATAACACCCGTCACCTACCAGGTGGCGGTCCCCCATACAGGGAGAAGGGGACAGATATATCATGTCAACCTGTTAAAGAGGTGGGTTGACAACCTCAACGCACCAGACAACCCCGATAACACCAACCTGCTTATCTCTGATAGCCAACCCCTGTCCATACCGTTCCCGCAGGGAGACGCACTACTCGAACCAGGCTCCATCCCTAGGGGCTCCCAGTTACTGTCCGAGCAGAAGGAGGGCCTCCTCTCCTTGGTAAACGACTTTCAGGATGTCTTTTTTCCCAAACCAGGGAGGACCCCCCTTGTGCAACATATCATCACGGATGGAGCCAAACCAGTCAGACAAAGACCTTATCGGATACCGGAGGCTAGAAGAAGGGTGGTAGAAAAAGAGGTAGAGGACATGCTCCATAACGACATCATAGAGCCCTCCCAAAGCCCGTGGTGTTCGCCGATCGTGCTAGTGCCCAAACCCAACGGGTCGGTGAGGTTCTGTGTGGACTATAGGAGGCTAAATGAACTGTCCCGCTTTGATTCCCACCCAATGCCCAGGATGGATGAGATGATTGAGAGACTGGGCACTGCCAGATATCTAACAACGCTCGATTTGACGAAGGGGTACTGGCAAATAATACTAACCCCCCCAGGCCCGAGAGAAAACAGCGTTTGCCACCCCTTCAGGTTTCAAGGTCTTGCCCTTCGGCCTCCACGGAGCCCCAGCCATGTTCCAACGTCTCATGGACGTGGTGTTAAGACCCCACCAAACCTATGCCGCTGCCTTTCTGGATGGCATTGTCATTTACAGCCGCTCATGGAGTCAGCACCTCACCCACCTAAGGGCCACACTAACCAGCCTTCGACAAGCAGGACTGACAGCAAATCCCGACAAATGTATGTTGGCCCCAAATGCTATACATTATCTGGGGTATCACATCCAAGAAGGCCAGATACGACCACAGGTGGATAAACTAGACGCCATCAGTTCTTTGACAGCCCCAACCACTAAAAAAGGCATCAGGGCTTTCTTGGGTCTAGTTGGCTACTACCGGCGGTTCATTCCCCGGTTTTCGGAAGAAGCCGCCCCGCTAACAGACATGCTTAGGAATTCTTGCCCCAACACCACGGGAGAGTGGACCCCCTCTCAGCTGCGGAGCTTCCATCGACTCAAAGACCTGTTATGTTGCAACCCTGTCCTTGTCTGCCCTGACTTTGAGAAAGGCTTTACTCTGCAGACAGACGCTTCTGACTGGGGTCTCGGGCGGTGTTGTCCCAGGACGATGGCTCGGGTGGGCTACACCCCGTGGTCTATCTCAGTCGTAAACTGCTGCCCCAGGAGACCAGGTATTCCACTATTTAAAAGGAGTGTTTGGCCATAAAATGGGCCATTCAGGCCCTTCAATACTACTTGTTGGGACGCCCTTTCTGCCTTTTGACTGACCATGCTCCCTTGGTTTGGCTGGCTCGGCACAAGGACACAAAAGCCAGGGTTCTGCGTTGGTTCTTGGCCTTACAACCCTTTTCGTTTCAGGTGGCCCATCGTCCCGGACATCTCCAGACCAATGTGGATTTCCTGTCCCGCTCCGCCTCGTCTGCATGGCCCGATCAGCCATGCCTAGTGGGGAGGCTCTGTGACGGGGTCTCCTCGGAGGACGGTCCTATGTGCCCCGGGGGCACCGGACACCTCCCACTTCAGCCGTCACTGGACACGTCAGGGGTGTGGAGCCCTTCAACGCTACTATACCCGGAAGAGGAAACAGACGGCACGTCGGAGCTGAGGAAGGAGCAAACGGGAGCGGAGCGAGGAGGAGGCGAACGACGGAGAAGAGAGAACGGAGGAGAACGACGAAGCAGAGCGGGAGACGGAGGAAGGAGGAGCGGCTGACGGAGGACGGAGGAAAAAGGACGGAGCGGAGGAGAACAGAGGCCCCACGGAGGAGGACAAGAACACCCAGAGCAGAGGAGAGGCATCCCGGAGGAAGGCTCCCAGGACGAGGCGGCCGCGACCCTGTCAACGGGTCACGGCTTCAGGCAAGTGCTGAGGGGGGCAGGACATTGGCTGGGAGGCTGGTGGTGGTCCCAGGGGATTCCCACGGGGCTCGAAGGTGGGAGAGGCTAAGAAGGGAGGGAGCGGGATCCTTCACCCTTCCCCTTCACATTTAGGCTCACTACTGAATGCCTTCAGGGTAGACACCAGCACGAAGGCCCCATCAAGCTTAAAGAAAGCGGCACGCCACAGCACTGTAAATAAGCGCACAGAGAGAACCACACAAGGGCAAAGAACCCCCTTTTGAATCTGCACTCCCCGGATGGTGTGAGAGAAACACCAAGGACCCTCACTGGCTAAAAGGAGGGACAGGGGACCCTAAGAAGGGAGGGATAGTGTGATAGATGTAAGAAAGGCAGGTATCAGTTCACTGACTACCTCTCCTTGCTCTTTTTCCCGAGGGGACGCGCGACGCACAAAGAGCCAGAAGCAGACACAGGCCTGGGACAAGACGGACACGCCAGAGAGGCCTGAGAGAAGAACACGGGGACGAATACAACCGGGACTGTAGTGTATGGACCACGCCCGGCCTCAGTATACACAATAAAACCTTTCAACTACACTACCGGGGGTTTGTGGTACTTGGGTCGGTGACACTGCTGTTTACTCGAATCAGCCCTAACATCAAAAAAATGTTGAATAAAGGGGCATGCATTTGTTTTCAGGTTAGTTGCAGTTATAGGAAGAAAGTAACTAAGGTTTCCTGCAACAATTAACTTGAGGAACACTTTAATTTTTAAAGACATCTTGCAACAAACCTATGAAAATATGATAAAGCTTCTTCAAAATTCCAAAAGTGTATTTCATTAACATGCAGCTCATCTTAGTACACCAGATTATGTCAGTACATTGAGAAGTTTCTTTTTTAAAGAGATGTTTTTCAAACATGAATTTAAGAAACATTCATGCTTCCTTCCAGCCAAACCGACAAAATCGCAATAGTGAACTACGAGGCAAGTTACTTGTTATGTGCACTCTTTGGGTGGCCTGGGTTGTTATTATACATGGACAACATTATGGGCCATATGTAGGTAGCTAAATACCGGTCGGTAACGGCCGAAATTCGGTAAATCTCCCGTTACCGACTGGTATTTAGGCAATTGAGATGTAGGAGGCCGGATTTAAGGAATCGGTAATTTACCGATTCGTTATTTTAAGGAATCAGTAAATTATCGATTCCTTAAATCCTATGTAGGGAGCACTCAAGTGAGTGCATTTTTGGTTTAAGGATTCGTTATTTACCACCAACTACAGGTTGGTGGTAAATACTGAATACCTTTTAAAAAGCAATTTTGTGCTTTTTTGAAAGTGCCATGTGGCAGACATGCATGCCCTTAGGGCATGTATGTGCGCCACATGTGCACACATGCACGATTCAGGGGTGCAACAGGGTGTCAATTTGACACCCTGCCACCCTTGAATATGCTCCCCCTATTACCGATTCGGTATTTACCGAATCGGTACTAGTGAATGGCTTCCCATTCATTCCTATGGGCCTCCAGGCCCATAGGAATGAATGGGAAGGTATTCCTTATTACCGATTCGGTAAATACCGAATCGGTAATACCGAATATTACCGAATCGGTAAAATTTACCGAATGTTTACCTACTATACTATTTACCGATTCTTAAATACCGAATCGGTAAAATTCGGTATTTAGGAATCGGTAAATAAAAATTACCTACATATGGCCCTATATGTGCACTCTTTGGGTGGCCTGGGTTATTATAATACATGGACAACATTATAGTTTATTAAATCATACACAGGAGAAGGTTTCATACAGCGCACATCCTAAAGTCACGAAGTCCTATATTTTAAGGTCCTCTTATATGTGAAATGAAGAAAAAGGAGGAAAGTTAAATAAAACAATTGCCTAGAATCACACAAAGTGGGGAAGCCGGGATTGATCCCAGATTTTCTGGTTTCACATGATGCAATTCAGCCAATGGATGTGCATGCTTCACTTCCCCTACACCCACCTTACAGTGCCCAACACCATCACCCCCCCTCACACACACACACGCCGCCACCCTGCTAGTATCAATGCGGCCCTCTGTCACACTACAGACCTTGAGAATATTTTTGTGAGTACCCATGGTCTACATCATGATTTACCGTGTGGGAGTTAGTATGTGTGCTCAGGTAATGTTATGAACATGCATTTGTCTTTGCTAGCAGTTTTTGGCAACATGTGTGAGTAGGCATTTTACATATGGACAGGGATCTGTCAGGTTTGCCATGGCTTTACATTATCTATCTACAGACATTGTTGAGCAGTGCATGTGGCAATCATGCTAGAAATGGTACACCCATTCAACACATGTTCACATACAATTACTCTGTGTGGGTACATCATGCAACATGCTTTGGAGTGATGTTATGTTCAAAACATTTGCCCAAATTGTAGGTTTTTGGACTCACACACTGATTGCTGCCCCATACCCACTCACACTTGCAGTGTTTACTTGTCAGCCCAATGTTGTATGCTTGCTGGTATCCATGGGTGGATCCAGCACTTGTGGTGTGACTTCATTCACCAATTACATTGACTGCATGACACCTATTGAACTTCATGTTTGCAACCTTGAGTAATCACTTGCTAGTCAGCACACACATAGAGTTCACCAAATATGTTACATTCTCACTGCCTATCATTGTCCCTGACTCCAAGAAACACATGTTCCTTTGGCAAGTAGATGGTATCTTTGCCTCACAGAATGCGCAATGGTCAACTTGGTCCTCACAGCTCCAGTTCATTGGACAACAACCCCAAAAGATGTTTTGAGCCAGTAGATGCCCAGACAGAGTCCATGGGAGTAACATGTCATGGGACGTGTAGAGGAGAGGAGTACTTCTGTGAGGAGAATGACCACAATGTCATTAGGGAGGATAGGCCACATTGACAGTCCACAAATGGCAGCTGATTTTCCCTGACATGTTCATAAGCACAGGGCAAAGGATAAACTGTGTATGTGGCACCAATTAATGCAGACACTTTTTTATTGGAAAGAGATGCAGAACACAGCTTGTTCCTCGGATGTGCGCAGTATCTCCCGTGAGGGGGGTGTTGTAAGTGCGGCAGCCGAGTGAGGCAAGCACACATCAGTGGCGGAAGGAATGGATTCCATGCCTGCAGCAGCATTCATCTATGCCAACACATGAGGCAGCACAGCAGCGAGGAGTATCTGCTGGTTTTGCAACATATCAGCAACATCGCTGTGGTAGGCAGCCATGGCAGCAATGAGGGAGTCCTGCTTTCGATCCATGGTCTCCAAGATGGTTCTCATTGTCCCCAGCTGGTTGGCCACCTCTCTGGTGCCACTTCGGCAGGGCATTTGTTCATGCCTCTGCCTCATGACACCAGCAATGTCAGCCAGGGACTGCTGGAGGCCGCAGAGTGGAGAATAGGTGCCTCTGATGGCGTCACTGTTGTCTCTATTGGGACTGAGGCACTCACGGACTCCCTCTAGGGTGGCTGCCATGGTCTCCATCCCCACCCACACTACCAACTCCCGCTGAACTCCTACCATAGTACTTTGGAAGGTAATCTGTAGGTCCTCGGAGTCCAGGGCTCTGGGTGGGGTGGTAGGTGGTGCCTGTTGGTTGGTAGGCGGGGGATGTGGAGACCCCACAACACTGTTGGCCCTCCCCGTTTCCAGAGATGGTGTTCCGATTGATTGAAGGAGCTCTTGGAGGGTGTCCTGGTTGAAGGTCTGGAAGTTGTCATCCCCATCATAGCTATAGTCCGGGACAGCCTGCTGGCCAGGAGGTGAGGGTTCATTCTCTGTTATGAGATGGAGAAATGCTATTGCTGATCTCTTTTAGTTGTTGACATTAAGAATCCAGTTGACAATGAAGGTGTAATATATATCACTTTCAGTTCCTCATAGATGCGTAGGACACCTGTTATGCAAGGGTATGGATTGCAAATTGCACTGTTTTTCCCTTTCAGATGACTGGATCTGAGGATTGTTTTCACTACCAATGTGTGCCTACTCTGAGTGAATGAGCCCTGTTACTCAAGTCAGATTACGATCACTGATGTTTAACCCATTTCATCAGGACCAGAGTTGGTTATCTGCAGGGTGTCACACATTGTTTTGATCAGACTCATGCACTTGTATGTGCACATGCCTCCTCTGTCTGTTCTCAATTTGGCTGGGTCTGAACTGGGGTGGCGAAGTGAGCTAAAGAACGATGATGGATTCAACCCAGATGAGTGTCTGAAAAGTTTCAGTGCTCCATCCATCATCTCCTTGAGTTTGCTTTGTTCCCAATTTGGTCCTGGCAGCCAACTTACAGCCACACAGTGATGGCAGCCTGATCATACATTGACTCTCATGTGCCTACGACACCTACATTATGCATGACCATATCCAATGGACTGACATGGCAGGCAGCACCTTACATGGTAGTAGTGCTGGGAATGGTGACATGTACCTACCGAGGAGCATATTCACATAGAAATGGCGCAGCATGACGCTGCAAGCAATTTAGCAGCAACGTGCTGTGTCATTTTAAAAACACAGGGATGCACCGTAGTCACAAGAATATGGTGCACCTCTGTGTTTTCCCTTGCGCTGGTGCTAAGATAAGCTGCTGAGCACCAACTCCCTTACGATTCCCTGCAACTCAAGCACCCTTGCACAATGGTGCAAGGGTGTCTGTGTTGCAGAGATGTTTTTTAAGTGCCGGGAGGGTCACATAAACAATCATTAAATGCGATTTGCTCTTTCTATGTGTGCTGCAGAATGCAGCACACATAGAAAGAGTAGAAAAAAAGTTATTTATCCTTGTTGCGCCAATCTAACGCCTACTTTTCAGTGGCGTTAGTTTTTGGTGCTGCCTCAGATTTACACATCCTTGTAAATCTGGAGCAGCATCAAAAAGCACGGAGTGTTGTGGTGGGACGCCCATTGCACGCTCCTTTCTTGCACATACCTGTGTGAAAGTGCACAATGTTTAACGCCACTTTGTAAATGTAGAGCAGGGCATTGCGCCACCGGACTGTCCTAAAAAGCGACGATCTGGTGGCACAATGCCCTTATAAATATGCCCCCCAGTTTCCTAAGACAACTGGGCCTATCCACCTCAGCCTCTGACCTTACTGGACTTATGTCCTTTGTGGTGACCAAGTAGTTCTCCCTATCACTCGACAGTTCTCTGTATGATATCCTCCCACTTGTACATGTGGCACAGTGAGACAATTTTGGTCCATATTCTGTCCTGGCACATACTACATCTTCACCCAGGTCCACTTGACATGTAGAACATAGTACCACAATGGGATGTTGTCTGTCATCCCTAACCAGATGCTACATCATGGTAGAATTCTATCTCCTATTAATTTTGTTGGTGCTTGTAATCTTTTACATTTACTTCTGTCTAATGATTGTCACAGCAAACATGTTTTATACTAGAATGATACTAGAATGAAGCTAGTTCAATTGCTTATTGAAAACGTCCCCAACGTTTATTCTGTGTATCTCTCTGAGACTAAGTGAGCCCGGTTGACTGAGCGAAAAGTACTGTACTGTTTCCACGATCCCTGAACGATAAAGGCTTGTCATGTTCGACGGTTGCCTTAAACTTTTCGCTCCTTGGTAAGGTGAGGGGGCTTATGGTGGCACTGTGAGCTAGCTGGCCTATAGGCTGACATATCGTTTGGGGGTGTCCGGAATCAGTCTAGACACCAATCCCTTAGTTTATGTTACCTACAAACACTCAGATCCCATGGATTTTTATGAACTACACGACATGGCGCCGCCAACGTTGGTTTGGTTCTTATTTAACAGTCAAATCTGAGTAGTTCAGTCGTGCTTTCTCAGAGACCCCTACTCACATTTACCCAGAGACGTCTGGAGTGGGAAGGGAAATCCGCAGGTATATCCTATATATTAGCTGCAGGTTTGTTCAAGCTTGAAGGATTGTAGTTCCCCACATTGTGCAAAACCTTATCTCTTTTCCTTACTACTTCCTCCCACAATGTCTGTCAATGGAGATGGCGTTGCGAATGCCGAGGAAGAAGAGCTTGGAGGTGCTCTTAACATTACAGAAAATTGCAGACGTAGTTACTATGAAATTAGTGGAATACGGCCTCCCAGCAATGGGTGTTAGTGTAACCTTCGTGATTGAGGCACACGAGGCATTCAAATCAGAGGTATTCTATTCTTGGGTCAGATTCTCACCTGCAAATGCACGCACAAAGTTGTTTCACACTTACATTGAAGATGAGAAACCTGAAGAATACTCTCCTTACGTGGACGTAGAAGTCCTGTTAACTTACCAAGAGCATATTAATTGGTTTAAAGGCGCCCTCCCCCACACCACAGAAAATGTGAGACTCGGTCCACTCAACAGAGAAGAGTGACCTGGCCGGTCCTAGTTGCTTACACACCACAACCACAGATTGATACATTACAAGCAGCAGAATTACGCACACTTTACATAGATGTAGTAAAACTATACAGAAACATCCTACAGTGTTGGGAAGTTATGCCTAGAGTGGCTAAAAACCTCATCACTGTTCCAAGTGAAACAACACTTAACTCTTCTCTCAGATGACATGGATCTTAGGGATTTTTTGTTAGGTCCCCAGAAGGCACGTCAGAAGCGTTTCTTGTATGCTATTTACAACGAGCTACGGAAAATCTCTCAACAGGAGGCTGCTGAGAGATTGCGTGAAATCGATAGGGTTAACCTAGAAAAGGTTTTGGCAGTGGTTGACCAATAGTATGACCACACTCTCATCCAGAACTTATTCACTGGGCAACATTGTGTCTTCTGCAATAGATATAATGGAACAAGATTTGTCTATTCTTCAGCACGGACAATCGCAATTGCGATCCATTCTATTATTAAGCTGGACGCTACAATCATTGTGTTCTGGCCACGCACCCTGGTGTTACATCAACAGCACGACTCTGTTTTCTGCATACAATCTAACGGAAAGACAGATGGTAATGGCATGAAGAGATGCAAAATATAGCATGTTGCACATTGAAAAACTGGACCAATTACCTTTCACCGTGGTTGAGTCACTTTCCACAGAATGGTTAATCCATGGCTATATTACACTGCCAGTCATGACATTCCAATTTCAATGCTGTCTAGGAGAAGTATACATACACGAGTACTGGGAATTACCGTACAGATTTAGATGCAGGAATGGGGACACTGAAGTTTTTCTCAGCGGTTCAAACTGTGAAAGTGCTTCAAGTGGATCTCTAGTTTGCAAAGACATTTTGCTTCACGGAGCCTGTAATGCTTTGGTTGCTAATGTGTCCTGCCACTTGAAGGGTTCCCCAGCTGCCGTGATTCATCCGGTGTTTGAGCTGCTGTCGAATGGGAGCTATTTGATGCTGAATGATCAATGCTGTTGTGGGATGGTACCAGGCATCGTATATGTAGTCAAAGTAAGTTCCAGGGTTACTAGTTGTATGCAAGTATTGTTTTCACTGACCCACACAGTTAGGCAGGCAATGCTATGGCCTTCCTTGAATTTTTCCTTTGTACGGTTTGATTCTCTGAGCAGACTGAAAGCCATGTTTCTTCAGAAATATGTGGCCTTAACCTCAGCACGAGAGACATTTGATCTCTAGGTTGCAAAGTCTTCATCTGAGATACATGCACTAGTCCGTACGAACTTCCAGCTCCATTTCGGGGAAATTGTTCATTGTATCTTTAACATGTCTGATACGAGGGTGATTGTGCACCTATTTAAACGTATAGGTTCTGGACTATTGAGCACCTTTCAGACAATCTTCGGAGTTATTCCAGCATTCATACACTCCGTATTGGGAAGCGTTGTTGGAGGGCTTCCGCTGGTCCTACTACTTGTAGTGGGTACCCTGGTTTTAATTTTCCTGCTATGCAATGGACAGCCCAGTTCATTGAGAGATGGAAAAAGCACTGCTGGTGCAATGTTGTCGTGAATGCATGGTACTCCATCTGGGCACACCTCGGCTTCGGGAGCTAAGCGAGAATTGCTTCCTATCATTCAGACCAGTCTGGGTTGACTGCATCTTGCCTGTGTTCCACTGCCTATTCTGCGGATACAAATGTGTGTTGGACATATGTCTGACCCTTCCATCGGTTGCACCAACCGATATAGACGTACTACTGGACCCCTTAAAGGCCCCCGTGTATCAGTGTCCTCAGCGTATTCCCATGTTGATGATGGCATTCCTAGAGCCTTCACGGGATGCTTAAGCTCCTGTCGGAACGGACAACGACTCTACAACAGGCTCACTGGATTCAATTGTTTCCTCAGCGGCTGCTGTGGGAACTGAAGAAAATACCCTTTGCTCCATTGACCTGATACAAAAGGTGTTACAGGGACCGCTGTCTGAGAATGCGAGCGACAGTGATGTTGCGTCTCCCACACAGGACACATAAACATTTGGCTCTCTGTGTGATGAGAACAATTGGCTTTTTTTCCAAAACAAGACCAAATTAGAATGAAAATATTTTATTTTTCAGCTCTCACTGAGCACCATGGCTTTCGATGTGTTCAGTCGGTCGGATCATATATTAACACTTTAGTGGACTTGTAGAGCTTTTGAATTTTTTAATAGCATCCTTTTTAAATATACCATGTTTTTAGATGTTTTTAGACACTGGTTTTATGACAATGTTTTAATGCCTTTTTTAGTAGGCTTATTTTAGCATTAGTTGACCTTATCGACCTTCGGATGAGGAGTGGGTGTTATGTACCCCAACCTAGGCCTAAGTAGCTAAACAACCTTTCACCTACATTTATCCTACCTTGCTCTGCATAACGGTTCTAGCACTGAATTTTTACCCAGTTATGTGCAGAATAAATGTCAATTGGTTTCCTTGTAACTAGCCTTATTTATTATGCATGAGGAATCTCAGAAAAGTCCCCTGCACATGACGTACATAACAGAATTAACATACTCTGTATAAAAGTCATGGTCATCTTCATCCTAGTGCAACAGAACTACTTTGCATAAATGCAGGTATTCATTTAGGCTCATTTACATAATCGTACTCACAGCATATCGATTGTGGTAGGAACCCTGAGGCTATCTTTATGGTATAAAAGAACCATACCTTCACTAGGTAAGCAGAGGAGACTCTTCCATACTGACACAAGGCACTGAGGTCCCGACCTGCTGAAGCTTCATCACGCAGCGGTCTGACATCCCTTGTGGGGTGTCCAACTCGTGACCAAGTTGGGGTTCTTCATTCTCTCCCATCAGGTAATGGGGTTGGCTCTTTCCTAGGGGATTCTTGGCTTTACACCCACATACTTGCTAGGTTCATTTAGGTACACTTAGGTAGTGTCCGCATCATAGGAGTACGCTTGATTACCGTCATGTTTATATGCCTGCATATATTCACTGTTTTAGCACCATGGTAGAATTCTACCTCCTATTTACTCTGTTAGTGCTTGTAATCTTTTGCATTTACTTCTGTCTAATGATTGTCGTGGCAAACATGTTTTATACTAGAATAATGCTGGTTCAGTAAATGCTTATTGAAAATGTCCCCAAAGTTTATTCTGTGTATCTCTCTGAGACTAAGTGAGCACAGTTGACTAGGCGAAAAGTCTGTACTATTTCCACGATCCCTGAAGGATCAAGGCTTGTCATGTTCGATGGTTGCCAGAAACTATTCGCTCCTTGGTAAAGTTAGGGGGCTTATGGTGGCACTGTGAGCTAGCTGTTCTATAGGCTGACATATCATTTGTGAGTGACCGGAATTAGTCTAGACACCAATCACTTACTTTATGTTCCCTACAAACGCGCAGATCCTATGCATTTTTAGGAACTACACAACATCACCTCCTTGCAAAGCAAAGTCTCCACAGCAAGCACCTACTATGCACTGCACTAGCAGGAGCCCACCAGGGCCACACACCATCATTTGTTTTGGCATACATGGGGGCATATTTACAAGGGCTTTGCACCAACAGAGCATCACTTCTTTCAGCGCTCTGTTCACACAATGCCCTGCTCCATTTTTACAAGGTGGCGCTAAGCCACTTTGCATGTCTTAACGTCACCTTGTAAATATCGTCACATTTGACACCAATTTCTGCATCAAAGGGGCATGCAATGTGTGTTACTGTAGGCGTTCCCAGGTGTGGGACTTGGCCCTTTTGGCTAAAGTTCCCTAAACCTTTTGCTTTTCCCCTAGACCTCTTTTCTGACATTGTTTTGCCAACTTAGATGCTTTGGACACTTTGCCACTGCTAAACAGTGTCAAAGTGCAAGTGCTCCCTGTATAAAGAATAATGGTAATTGGTTGTCCATGATTGGTATGTTTGCCTTACTAGTAAAGTCCCTAGTAAAGTGCACTATGTGTGCCAGGGCTGGTAATGCAAATGCTACTAGTGGGCCTGCAGCACTATGTGTGCCACCCACACAAGTAGCTTTGAAAAGGGAACTCGGCCTGCCATTGCAGTGCCTGCGCGCAGTTTGTTAAACTGCCATGTTATTCTGACAAGCGCACCCACTTGCCAGACCTTACCCTTCCCTTCCCTTTCTATGCACATCAGACACCCCTATGGTAGGTCCAAGGTACCCCCTGGGCAGGGTGCAGTGCATGTGAAAGGTAGGACATGTACTAAGGTGTGTACCATGTCCTGACAGTGAAATAATCTCCATTTCGTTTTTCACTGTTAAAAGGCCATCTTGCCCATAGGACAGAATGGGGAGGCTGTGTAATATGTTTTCCAGCCTATCTTCCCAAAGGCTTAAGATGGAGAGGTGACGTTTAGTATGCCTGAACTCACAATGTAATAACACATCTTTTTATGAAGGTGGTTTTTGCATTGTGTGTTTAGAAGAAACTCTTTTAGAAGTGGCTGGGTTTTTGTGCTCTAACATTTCTGTGTGTCTCTGCCTGGTTGTGGATTGACTGTCTGGATTTCAAAGTGATAGGATCTGGGGAATGTCTTGACCCAGGGGAGGAGGTGAGACAGCAACAGGCTGACCTGCATCTGGAGTGTAGGGGGAGGAGTAGCCCCTAAAGGTGAAGAGGCCTGGGCTGCAGCCATAAACCAATGGCTCCGGCCCCTGCTGAGTGATTGAGGATCCAGACCCCCACTATCAAAGGAATAAAGGTGTCACTGGCAGGGAGGCACCCAGAACTGGTTTGAACAGGGGTCGGTGTCCCCTGAATACAAAGACTTCAAAGCCATTGAGGGGTATAACTATGAGAGCTGAAGCCCCTGAACTTTGGAGAATGGCTTGATCAAGATTGAACAAGACTGGAGCTACTTCGTGGTCAAGAGGAACATTTGCCAAGGAAGAAACAACTGAAGAGACTGAAGGATAGGACTGACGCTTGCTGTGTGTTCTGGGGCTGGCCTGCAGTTTGCTGTTTTAACCAAGGAAAGGCTAAAGGGACTTTGCTGTGTGCTGTGTCCCCCTGCTTGAAAGGACTTTGCTGTGCTGTGTCCTGAAGTAACTTAACCCCAAGGGCCCGAGGTGAGCTGGCTCCCTGTTGCGGAAACTCAGGAACACAAAAGTTTCCAGGAGAGTCTCAGCGACGCTGTGTGTGTGTGCTTGTTGCAGCCTGAGACCCTCGTAAGAAGTGCCCTGTGATCGTGGGCACCTGGAGTCCAAGCGAGGATCAGCGACGCTGTGTGCGTGTGCTTTTTGCAGCCTGAACCCTTTGTGAGGATTGTCCAGTTATCGTGTGCACCGGAATCCAAGTGAGTCTCATCGACGCTGTGTGCGTGTGCTTTGTGCAGCGTGAGACCTTCTTGAGGATTGCCTTGTTATCGTGCACACCCGGAATCCAAGTGAGTCTCATCGACGCTGTGTGCATGTGCTTTGTGCAGTGTGAGACCTTCGTGAGGATTGCCTTGTTAACGTGCACCCGAAGTTAAAGTGAATCTCAGCGACGTTGTGCGCGTGTTCTTCGTGCAGCCTGAGACCTTTGTGTGGAGTGCCCGGTGATCGTGCACCTGAAGCTCAAGGGAGTCTCAGCGACGCTGTGTGCGTGTGCCCTGTGGCAGCCTGAGATCTTCGTAGCAGTAGCGGCCCGGACTGGCAGCCTCAGAGGAGCTGAGCCGCCGGCCCGAGCCCGCCGTTGCCAATTCACAAAGATTGCATCGGAGGCCCAAGTCGTTGGACGAGGAGAGGAGAGTGAGTTCGCGCCCCCCAGGTAACGTGTGTTGACTCCTGGGGCGGGGTGCGGGCTCGGAGGGAGACGCTCTCGGCCTCTCTCTCAGTCCAGCAGCGCGAGCCTCTGCTTCGGCTCGTATCGCGGCCCGTATTGCCAAGGGAGTGGCAGTACCGGGGCCGGAGTGCGGAGCTGCACTTTTTGTTACACCATACCCGTGTTGGGGGCAACTGTTGACAGAGGCTGACTGCGAGTCAGAAGGAGTGGCGGAGAGACCGCCTAAGGCACCGTGATCGGTGCCGGAGTGTATTACGCATTATCTTATTTCTGCATAACGAACTACCTGATTGTCGTATTACACATTGCATCATTTCTACATAACGAACTACCTGATTGTCGTATGACGCATTGCATTGTTTCTGCATAACGAACTACCTGATTAGCGTATTACGCATTGCATTATTCCTGCATAATGAACTACCTGATTAGTGTATTACGCATTGCCTTATTTCTGCATAACAACGTACCTGATTGTTGTATTACGTATTGCATTATTTTTACATTGCAAAGTGCCTGATTGTTGCGTTATGCATTGCATTATTCTTACATTGCAAAGTGCCTGATTGTTGCGTTATACATTGCATTATTTTTACATTGCACAAGTGCCTGATTCTAGCATTACGAACTGCATAACATGGTATTAGGATTACAGTGGAATGTTTAGAAGTGCTCATTAATATCGTCAGAAGTTACAAGGGCTGGCTGGCCTAACAACCAGCCAGGAGAAATATTACACATACTCATATGTTGGATTTATATCGTGTGGTCTTATCGTATATCTTTTTATATAAAATTTATACTCGTTTTTTTATAAAACTCGTGTGGAGTCTATTTGTGGTGTCATCATTGGGTTGCTGTGAGCGTGGTTGCAAATACTTTACACATTTGCCCTGAAGATAAGCCTGGCTGCTCGTGTCAAGCTACCAAGGGGGTGAGCGGGGGCTATCTCAGAAGGTGACCTTCCTTTCCCTGACGTGGAAACACGGGTCCCTATTTGGCCTAAGGTACCTACCTCAGTCAACCAGGGATCCCGGGTCTAACATTTGGTGGTCAGCGGTGTGGGATTGAAATGTGTATTTGCAAATTCATTCACAGTAATTGGTGTACATCACAAGTTTAGCGTAGACCATGATGCAACCACATATTGTGTTCTTGATTTGTTGGTTCTAGTTGGTTTTATTTTTGAGCAACCTTTAAGCCACACATCATGTCTCAGAGGAGTCAAGTAGCCAGTGAGGCTGCAGAATTAGAGTTCGACATTGAGGCATTGCTTACCTACAAAGTTGATCAATTGAGGCAATTCTGCAGAGCTTTGGGATGTCCCATGAAAAGTAGCGCCAAGAAGGAGGAGCTGCAAATGGCCTTGAGGGCCTGGTGGGAAGCCAAAGGGGGCTCAGGAGACGGGTGATGTTGAGGTGGATGAGGATGACCCAGGGAATGGATTTGGTCCACAGGATTTGCCAGCGGAGGGACCAGCCTTAGGGGCTGGTAGTAGCCATTCAGGGAGGAGTTTTTCACCAGAGGAGCTGGAGGAAAACCAAAGGGTCTGAGAACAGGAGTTGGAGGTTTTAAAACTTAAAGCTCAAGCAGAGGAGAAGAAGCTGCTCATTGAAAGTGAAAAGCGAGCAGAGGAGAGCAGGAACGCTCTCGCCTTGGAAGAGAAAAAGATTCTCTTAGCTCATGAGTTGAGCATGAGGGAACTGGAAATGAAGGTTAAACAGGCAGAGTCCAGTTTGAATGGTGGCAGCGTACAGCCAGTGCCAAGAGTGGATGAGTACAAGCGTGCCCTGGATGACTGGGTGTTGGTGAGCATGGCAAATGATTTGAAGGGGTTGCTCAACCTTACCCCTAGGGAGCCTAGGCTCAGTAATTGTTTTCCAGGATTGCGCCAACCTGTGTTAGGGTGTGAGCTCTTTGATTCCCGGGAGCTGGCACAAGAGCCGGACCCCTGGTCATGGGTCCAAGGGCCTGAAAAGGCCCTAGAGAGGGAAGAGAGGCGAAGTAGAACCGTTAGGTCCCAGAGTAGTGGGGGGGCATGCGGGCTAGCGCCCTGTCTCAAAGGAGAGGGAGGGAGTGTGAGTAGCATCCCCAGGGGTTCACCACCCCATCCCAGAGACTGGAGGGTTCCTTACAGGAGCACCAGGTGGGAGACCTAGCGCCTACTTGCCAGCTGTGCGAGGAAGAACACCTAGCGTCAGGAGGGCGTGGGGCGTCTGTCACCAGAGCTCCCACGGTCCTGAAGTTTGTGGGTGCCATTCCTAAATGGCAGGCACAGAAATCTAAATGGAAGGTTAAGGGAGGAAGGTGTCCCCCCGTGGGAAAACCCATAGAACCGTGTCCAGCTAGTAGAGCTGGGTCCCCTAGGAGTGACCAGGGTACCCCCACATCTAACCTGGAGGACAGGATAACTGGGAACAGTGTCCTGACTGATGGGCCTTCCAGGGATACCGCTCTAGGTGGGGGTTGGCAAGGGGCCAGCACCCCTAGAGAGGCCCCAACTGCCTGGAAGTACCCATGGAGCGGCATAGTTGGACCAGGGAGTAGAGACCAAGGAAATCCCATGGGGTCAGGAAGGCATAGAAACGGAGGGTGTCCCTGTGGTAGCGGGCCTGCGTCTGTGTTCTATCGCCCTAAGCAGGGAAGTCCATCAAAGTAGTTGATTGGTCTACCCTGGCTTTTGGCTGGGAGGGGGTTGTGTGGGACTTGGCCCTTTTGGCTAAAGTTACCTAAACTTTTTGCTTTTTCCCTAGACCTCTTTTCTGACATTGTTTTGCCAACTTAGATGCTTTGGACACTTTGCCACTGCTAAACAGTGTCAAAGTGCAAGTGCTCCCTGTATAAAGTATAATGGTAATTGGTTGTCCATGATTGGTATGTTTGCCTTACTAGTAAAGTCCCTAGTAAAGTGTACTATGTGTGCCAGGGCTGGTAATGCAAATGCTACTAGTGGGCCTGCAGCACTATTTGTGCCACCCACACAAGTAGCTTTGAAAAGGGAACTCAGGCCTGCCATTGCAGTGCCTGCGCGCAGTTTGTTAAACTGCCATGTTATTCTGACAAGTGCACCCACTTGCCAGACCTTACCCTTCCCTTTCTATGGACATGAGACACCCCTATGGTAGGTCCAAGGTACCCCCTGGGCAGGGTGCAGTGCATTTGAAAGGTAGGACATGTACTAAGGTGTGTACCATGTCCTTACAGTGAAATAATCTCCATTTCGTTTTTCACTGTTGAAAGGCCATCTTGCCCATAGGACAGAATGGGGAGGCTGTGTAATATGTTTTCCAGCCTATCTTCCCAAAGGGTTAAGATGGAGAGGTGACATTTAGTATGCCTGAACTCACAATGTAATAACACATCTTTTTATGAAGGTGGTTTTTGCATTGTGTGTTTAGAAGCCACTCTTTTAGAAGTGGCTGGGTTTTTGTGCTCTAACATTTCTGTGTGTCTCTGCCTGGTTGTGGATTGACTGTCTGGATTTCAAAGTGATAGGATCTGGGGAATGTCTTGACCCAGGGGAGGAGGTGAGACAGCAACAGGCTGACCTGTATCTGGAGTGTAGGGGGGAGGAGTAGCCCCTAGAGGTGAAGAGGCCTGGGCTGCAGCCATAAACCAATGGCTCCGGCCCCTGCTGAGTGATTGAGGATCCACACCCCCACTATCAAAGGAATAAAGGTGTCACTGGCAGGGAGGCACCCAGAACTGGTTTGAACAGGGGTCAGTGCCCCCTGAACACAAAGGGGCCGATTCCGATCTCGGCCGGTAGGGCTCCGAATCGGATTCGGCTTAACTGGATCCGATTCGGAGCCCTATTGCCCGACCGATTCGTACGCGCGTCCGGGCGAGCGAGTACGATGCGAAATCGCCGACCGACTCGTCCGGGCGTCCCGACCACTCCGACCGACTCGTTCCCGGGTCGAACCGCACTGACCGACTCGCTCGGACTCGACTCGCACCGCGCAATGGAGACGTTTCCCGGCCGGGTAAGTACGATGCGCACCGCGAGCAGTCCGACCGAGCCGCGCACTCCGGCTCGGAAGAGCAGTCGGAGCCGTACTTTGGGGGTCCGTGTCGGACCCCCCTGTACGAATAGCCGTGCGAGTCGCACACAGGGGGGACCCATGGGTCCCCCCTACCTGTGCGTTTACGGCGCGAGTCGCTTCGCCGCGTACACGCTGTAGGGGGCTCCCTTGTCCGCCTCGCACCCATTGAGTCAATGGGAGCCCGCGTACGCGTTGTACGACCGGCTCCCATTGACTTCAATGGGAGTCCGACCGACTCGAGTCCGATGGCATACGTGCGCATCGTACTCGTTCGGTCGGGCTGCACGGGTCCGATTCAATCGGAAATCTCTCCGGGTCCGGCTCGGTCGGAGAGATTTCCGGCCCGAATCGGAATCGGCCCCAAAGACTTCAAAGCCATTGAGGGTTATAACTATGAGAGCTGAAGCCCCTGAACTTTGGAGAATGGCTTGATCAAGATTGAACAAGACTGGAGCTACTTCGTGGTCAAGAGGAACCTTTGCCAAGGAAGAAACAACTGAAGAGACTGAAGGATAGGACTAACCCTTGCTGTGTGTTCTGGGGCTGGCCTGCAGTTTGCTGTTTTAACCAAGGAAAGGCTAAAGGGACTTTGCTGTGTGCTATGTCCCCCTGCTTGAAAGGACTTTGCTGTGCTGTGTCCTGAAGTAACTTATCCCCAAGGGCCCGAGGTGAGCTTGCTCCCTGTGGCGGAAACTCAGGAACACAAAAGTTTCCAGGAGAGTCTCAGCGACGCTGTGTGCGTGTGCTTGTTGCAGCCTGATACCCTCGTAAGAAGTGCCCTGTGATCGTGGGCACCTGGAGTCCAAGCGAGGATCAGCGATGCTGTGTGTGAGTGCTTTTTGCAGCCTGAACCCTTTGTGCGGATTGTCCAGTTATCGTGTGCACCGGAATCCAAGTGAGTCTCATCGATGCTGTGTGCGTGTGCTTTGTGCAGCGTGTGACCTTCATGAGGATTGCCTTGTTATCGTGCACACCTGGAATCCAAGTGAGTCTCATCGACACTGTGTGTGTGTGCTTTGTGCAGCGTGAGACCTTCATGAGGATTCCCTTGTTATCGTGCACCCGGAGTCCAAGTGAGTCTTATCGATGCTGTGTGTGTGTGCTTTGTGCAGCGTGAGACCTTCGTGAGGATTGCCTTGTTAACGTGCACCCGAAGTTAAAGTGAGTCTCAGCAACGCTGTGCACGTGTTCTTCGTGCAGCCTGAGACCTTCGTGTGGAGTGCCCGGTGATCGTGCACCCGAAGCTCAAGGGAGTCTCAGCGACGCTGTGTGCGTTTGCCCTGTGGCAGCCTGAGATCTTCGTAGCAGTAGCGGCCCAGAACGGCAGCCTCGGAGGAGCTGAGCCGCCGGCCCGAGCCCGCCGTTGCCAATTCACAAAGATTGCATCGGAGGCCCAAGTCGTTGGACGAGGAGAGGAGAGTGAGTTCGCGCCCCCCAGGTAACGTGTGCCGACTCCAGGGGCGGGGTGCGGGCTCGGAGGGAGACGCTCTCGGCCTCTCTCTCAGTCCAGCAGCGCGAGCCTCTGCTTTGGCTCGTATCGCGGCCCGTATTGCCAAGAGAGTGGCAGTTCCGGGGCCGGAGTGCGGAGCTGCACTTTTTGTTACACCATACCTGTGTTGGGGGCAACTGTTGACAGAGGCTGACTGCGAGTCAGAAGGAGTGGCGGAGAGACCGCCTAAGGCACCGTGATCGGTGCCGGAGTGTATTACGCATTATCTTATTTCTGCATAACGAACTACCTGATTGTCGTATTACACATTGCATCATTTCTGCATAACGAACTACCTGATTGTCGTATGACGCATTGCATTGTTTCTGCATAACGAACTACCTGATTAGCGTATTACGCATTGCATTATTCCTGCATAACGAACTACCTGATTAGTGTATTACGCATTGCCTTATTTCTGCATAACGACGTACCTGATTGTTGTATAACGCATTGCATTATTTTTACATTGCAAAGTGCCTGATTGTTGCGTTAAGCATTGCATTATTCTTACATTGAGAAGTGCCTGATTGCTGCGTTACGCATTGCATTATTTTTACATTGCATAAGTGCCCGATTCTAGCATTACGAACTGCATAACATGGTATTAGGATTACAGTGGAATGTTTAGAAGTGCTCATTAATATCGTCAGAACTTACAAGGGCTGGCTGGCCTAACAACCAGCCAGGAGAAATATTACACATACTCATATGTTGGATTTATATCGTGTGGTCTTATCGTATATCTTTTTATATAAAATTTATACTCGTTTTTTTAAAAAACTTGTGTGGTGTCATCATTGGGTTGCTGTGAGCGTGGTTGCAAATACTTTACACATTTGCCTTGAAGATAAGCCTGGCTGCTGTGCCAAGCTACCAAGGGGGTGAGCGGGGGCTATCTCAGCAGGTGACCTTCCTTTCCCTGACGTGGAAACGCGGGTCCCTATTTGGCCTAAGGTACCTACCTCAGCCAACCAGGGATCCCGGGTCTAACACCAGGCAACACCCATTGCTGTTTGGCACTGCCCCAGATTTACAAGTAAACGTAAATCTGAGGCAGTGCCAAACACTAACACCTTTCAAAATGAGACTTTAGGGTGGGCCAACGAAGATAAATAATTTTTTTCTCATCCTTTTTTGCTTTTTCTATGTGTGCTGCACTCTGCAGCACATATAGAAGGAGCAAAGCACAAGTATTGATTGTTTGTGTGCAGGAAGTGATGGGCTGTATTTACAGGAATACGTGCCACCCCTGTGCTCACCCCTGCATCAGTGCAAAAAGAACAGCCTAGTGCCAACCTAGGGGGAGAAAGCAAAAGACACACAATTGATGGACGGAATGCAGAACAAATCAAAACATTCACCCCCAGTCAAGAGCTCTGGGTTAAATCCATCATTCTTTTGCTCACCATGCCACCCCAGTTTAGACCTGGCCATATGCAAATCAGTCTTGACCCTGTGCCTCATGGGAACAGTCCAGCCCGAACTGCCAAGCCAGGTCCTCCATGGACCGGAAACAAGCATCCTAGGACCAGTTTCGGGGTTTCACCCCTCTTCAGCCAGGATAGCTTGATTCCAGTGGCACAGTGAGACCAGGACCCACGTCTGGGCATACCTGGCACACTTAGGGCAAGAAAGCAAAAGACACACAATTGATGGACGGAATGCAGAACAAATCAAAACATTCACCCCCAGTCAAGAGATCTGGGTTAAATCCATCATTCTTTTGCTCACCATGCCACCCCAGTTTAGACCTGGCCATATGCAAATCAGTCTTGACCCTGTGCCTCATGGGAACAGTCCAGCCCGAACTGCCAAGCCAGGTCCTCCCTGGACCGGAAACAAGCATCCTAGGACCGGTTTCGGGGTTTCACCCCTTTTCAGCCAGGATAGCTTGATTCCAGTGGCACAGTGAGCCCAGGACCCACGTCTGGGCATACCTGGCACACTTAGGGCGAGAAAGCAAAAGACACACAATTGATGGACGGAATGCAGAACAAATCAAAACATTCACCCCCAGTCAAGAGATCTGGGTTAAATCCATCATTCTTTTGCTCACCATGCCACCGCAGTTTAGACCTGGCCATATGCAAATCAGTCTTGACCCTGTGCCTCATGGGAACAGTCCAGCCCGAACTGCCAAGCCAGGTCCTCCCTGGACCGGAAACAAGCATCCTAGGACCGGTTTAGGGGTTTCACCCCTCTTCAGCCAGGATAGCTAGGCATCCTTGCATGACGGTGCAAGGTTGCCTGCGCTGGCGCATGGCTGTTCTTTTTGCACTGGTGCAAGGGTGAGCACAGGGGTGCCACGTATTCCTGTAAATACAGCCCATCCCTGTAGTTTTGAAATGATGCCACTCGGTGCAGCAGATTTGTTTGCGTCAACTCGCTGCGCCATTTCACTTTGGTGTAACTCACTTGCATTCACCCCCACACCCAGTCATATTTAGTAGATGAGAGGAGTTCCGCTAGTCCCTACCATGGCAGCTGACACCTGTGTGCTCTGACCCTGCATGCCAGGACAGCTGCATGCAATATAGTTTAATCTAGGCTACTATGAAAGTGGCTCTTAAAAATGTCCCTTTGTGTAGGTACTTCCCATGGCCCACATATCCCCCACCCCTCAGGTGAGCTGTTTCTCCTCTGAGAAACTGATTCCATACTATTGATTTTCTGGCTAGGTTAATGTGCATGGGACTAAGTGAGACAGAAGTGCATATTTCATAGACATGTGGTGCAGCGCAGCACCACAAATCAACTTGCTGCACCAATCTCTGTCATTAAGAAAGTTCAGGGATGCCCTGTGGTTACAACAATACAACGCATGCCTGTGCTTTCCTCTATGCTAATGCACAATCGGCTGGCTAGCACCAACACAGGTACCCCTTGCACCATGGTGCAAGGGTGCCTGCTTTGGCGAACATCTGCGGTTTGTGCGCCGGCGCTGGCATAAAGGACAGGAATGCGCTGTATCATGTAGATACAGTGCTTTTCTTCCCTTTTCGTTTGACGTAGGTTAGCATAGCTAGAAGGCTTGCGGCACTGCCATATGCCAAAATATTGTCAAAATGGCCATGAGCCTTCCATTGATGTCATGTTTCACCATAGATGAGCCAGCATCCTACCTTTTTGCCTGCAGAAAGTGCCGCAGAGCGCGGAGACATAGCTACCTGCACTGCGCGACATGACCTAGTTACTCACATTGCCCCTTGTTGCAGCTTACCCTGTTGCTGTTGTAGTTCATCATACCCAGCACTGTCCTGTCCCGCAACTCCAACCACCGACTCCCCGGAGATGACAGTGGACACCTGCTCCTCCACGGGATCTAGCTTCTCCTTGGACGCGGGACTAGAACCACCAGTCTGCAATGCTGCCTTGAAATTGGTTGCCAGTTTCTCCTTTGTCCTGTGCTTGCAATCATGCCAGCACGTTTTGCAGTCACTCACTATCCTCTTGACTTCGGCAACGCTGTTCACCTTGTCCACTATGGTCTGCCATATGGCCTTTGTCCTCCCCAATGGAGCTGACAAAGAGCTAATGTTGCTCCTCCTCACTGATCTTGCACTTCCTCTTCCCCAGGGACTCTGGCTGGTCATCCTGGCTGGTACTAGGGTTGTTGGGGTTGTTGTCCTGTGCTGTAGCAGCGTTTTCGTATTTTTTTTTTACCGCTAGGTGCACAAAAGTGATGCTACTACGGCTAGCATCTATTTTCTAGAAGCGAATTGGTCGAACATCACTTTTGCAGCATTAGCGTCAAATTTGTTAATGACACGGTACATACAACTGCATCAGTTTTTACGACGCAGGCCTCTTCCTAATGCCATGGAGCGCCGTATTGTAAACAGGCAGCTAACGGTGTTAGAATCTATTGTACCTCGGCAGTAATTTTTTTGGAGCACTGATGCAGCAAAACAGCGGTGCACCAGTTCTTGTAAATACAACCCTTAGTTCACAGACAGGAAAGGGTTGCTTCAGTGTTTCACTGGTTCTATGCAGAGCTGAAGCTGAGACATCGAAACTTCCCTCCTATTCAACAGAATTTTTTTTAAAACTTTACCAGTCCCAATTATTAATCAAGAGAAGGTGTCTCTACTATAGTCACCAATGTACAGATCTGAGCTAGAACAATCTTTAAGGGGGCTGTCGGTAGGAAACGCCCCTGGAACGGGCGGCTTCAGGAAGGCTTGAGGAATGAGATATATGATTTAAGTAAAGGGGACCCAAGAAGATTTCCAGCCTCTATTTAGGAGCCCCCTGAAGAGGTCAAGGTATACCTGAAATGGAACACAGAATCTATGCAATTGAAAACAACTGTATAACTATAGAACATGTAACATAAATGTAGGGTGTGGAACATAAGCTAATTGAACCTGGGCATGTGCCAGTTCCAGTCTAAACACCCAACAGTCACTGCAGTCAGCACGTACCAAAATATACTAAACACATAAGGAACCATTAATACTGACTTACTAACTCGTTAACCATATTTCCGAGCAGGATCAATAACACTACACCTTTTCAAAGAGGGCCACTATTGTATGTTTATAAAACTAGACAAAGAGACTCTGAAAAGTGGCTTTTATCAGTTCTTCACACTTCTGAATACAGAATATAAACTTTTATGAAAAGAATGGCTAATAGACTGGCTTCATTGGCTGGAAACGTGGTGAACTAGGATCAGATGGGTTTTATTCCTGGAAGGCAGTTAAGGGTGCAAACCATTTTTATTTTTGACAGAGGCAATTTCACAACGAGAAGAATCCAAAAGGAACTGATTAATACCCTGTTTAAACATAGAAAAGGCTTTTAGTCTGGTGAATTGTGAATGTCTGTGGTGCATACTATGGATGGGATATCCTCCCTGATCACTAGGATGATAGCCAGGCTGCACGAAGGGCTTGAGGGCAGATTAATTATCAGTGGAGAAATCGGCAAAATGATTTATATCACGAGGCACAAGATAGGGTTAAGAGGGGCACTTGCAATTAAAATAAGAGATGTTAGGCAGAAAAACAGCTGCCTTCCCGGAAACAGGAAGCTCAGGCTATATCCTGACAATGCATTATTGTACCTGACCCCGGAAGCACTTCATCTGCAGAGGACATTCGCCTCCATTGATCATTTCACAGCTTTACCTACCCAGAAGGTCACCCACTCCAAGTCTGACGCATATTGTCTGGGGAGCAGCCCGCTCCTTGAAATTATATCCAGGATCTGTCAGAACCCTTTTAGATGTCTAGGTATTCGAGTCAGCTCCAGAGCAGATAAATTATATGAACTAAATTATGTCCCGTTACTCAAGGAAGTAAAAAGCAACTTGAGATTTGGCATAAAATACCTCCTACACTTATTGGCAGAATTAATCTCATCAAGATGGGCATTCTACAACAGTGCTTATTAAACTGAGCGATAAGTTTATATGGTCGAATTACAGAAGTTGTGTAAAACCATAAAAGCTTTGTTGGTCTCTTCAGCTTAGTATCTGGGCCTTACCTGATATTGAAAAGTATTAATTTGCCACATCAATTGGATGTGTACATAATACTGGTTAAAATAGAATGACCTAAAGAAATAGATAACAGAATACTTCAAGAAATGATCCATCTAAAATATATGCAAGGCTTTTTTTTCGGTTCAAGCATCCAAGATTTTTTTTAAATAGTCGATTCAAGGTGCTCGTGAACATGACCAAGATGTTTGAAGAGATTAGAAAAATCGTTCAGATCCCTGTATGCCATGAATTAACCACATTGTGGGGGTAATCTGCATTTAAGTGCACGAGAATCCGCATCAGTCCCAGACACCGTAATATAATATAATAAAAATATGTAGGTAGGACCACAGAAAGGTAGGAGTGAGTCCTTCGTGTACACCTCTCGATTTACAATTAAATTTGCCAAACAGGTGGGTTCCAGGGGAAAGCGCGTGACTGTATAGTTTTATCACCATGCGACCTTGCCTAGGATTTTTACAGCTATTAATCCAGAAATGTAGTGACGAGGAAGGCGCATAGTGACATCCCCCCCTCCCAAGGCATCTCTAGTAGACAGAGCTCGAATTCTGAATTGTCATGCTTTCTTGGCAGTCTGGCCACCAGATGGCAGCAGAACCCTACTTTAGGATGAAAACGAGTAGCTGATAGTATTATTTCTAAAACTACACATTTTGAATATAGATTCGTCGTGTACTGAATTTAAGTCGCACAGCACTTTACAACATTCTGTAGCCTTCCAAGCTTATTAACACTTAAGTCTGCTACTTTTTAGTAAGGGCCTGATTATGAGTTTAGCAGATGGGATACTCCCTCACAAACTGAGGGATATCCCGGCCGCCATACTACACGTTCCAAAGGATATAATGGAATTGTAATTTGGCGGATGCGAAATCCATCACGTTTGTTTCGGAGTAACTCTGTGCGCCAAACTTGTAATCAGGCCCTAAGAATCGAATTCGGCATGAAGCCTTTATCCAGTATGCCTGACACCGCCAGTATAGCCTTTCCTCACCCTTAAACACCCCTCAGTCACTGGCATAACAAAACTTGAGGGCGGCCCCCTGCAAGGTAAGTGGAACACCCCCCCACCACCCCCCCCCCCCCCCCTCCTCCAGACTCAATCGGGAGCTCTCTGGCCAGAGTACTGGACTGAGGGGGCCCCCTGGAGTTTGCCCCCTCCCCCGGCACCGTAGGGGCTGCGGGGGGGGGGGGGGAGGGGGGAGGGGGCTGTGTTACACCACTGCCCTTAGTTGAATGCACACAACACTTGCTAACTGTCTGGTGGCATTCTTGCCACACCTCTCCAAAATGGAGTTATTTCTTAGGCTGCAATTCATATACCCCTGACTACAGCGCTGTTTTGTAAAACAGATCGACTCAAACTTCACACAGCAGAGCTATCCCTCAGGTTAGTGACGTGAATACCTGAGCCCTCTGGCAGCATGGATACACCTCATGCTACACAGCTTCTTTTGCACGACTGCTAAAATATCACTTTGATCAATCAGTGACTTTCACAGGCAGGGCCGGCGCTAGGCATGGGCAGTGTGGGCAGCTGCCCAGGGCCTCGCGCTCAGCTGAAAAACAGGGGGCCCCGCTTCACTGTGAAAGGCCACGCTTTCACAGTTAGCTCAAATGCTCCTTCAGGGCCCCCTGCCCCACACAATCACATTACAAATGTGATGTGAGATGTCTTGACTTGCTGATCAGGGTGTGGTGACATTCCTGGGGGTGCAGGGGTGGGGAGAAGGAGCAAACAGAATGGGGCTGGTACAGCAGCTGTTAAGTACAGGCCATTCTAGGCGCCCTTTTAGCATTTTGTTGCTAGGTGACCGAAGGCCCCATTGTTTCCAGGACCAGCCGGAGACAGGTAAGGAAAGGTGGGTGAGGGGATGAGGGAGCAGCTAGATCAACTGGTTTTTGTAACCTTTGCGTCACCCATTGCTTTGTTGTGAATGCCCATTTAACCCCTTCCGTGCTCATGACGAGCTCAGCTCGTCATGCTGCGCGGTAGCGCTGTGCGCATGACGAGCTGAGCCCGTCACGACCCCACCCGCGATCGGAATGTCCAGCACACGAGCGGAATTCTGATCGCGGTCAAGGTTAAAATGTATGTAGAACTGCAGGGCAGTGTTGTGCAAAATGCCTTGTTGTTGCTGCTTCAAGGCCCAGGGGAGGGGGCCCACCTTCCCTGGGCCTCGAAGCGCTGGAGCAAGCTGTAAAGTCTAGGTGTGGGGGGCCCCTTCCCTGGGCCTTGAAGCCATTACTCCCTCTTTCCTCTCCTTTCATTTATTTGTTCCTCCGTGAAATTGGTCCAAAAAAGAAAAACACTTTGCTGGAAATGTCTTTTTGGGACATTTTTCTATTGCAAAGTGCAGCCTCGTGACAGAGAGAAATTAAAGTTTCAAAATGTGAAAAATAACTAAATAAAGCAAGACAGAGTGTGTCGCAAAGTGGTCAGATTGATTTTATTCACACCCGGAACACATTAGCGCTACTTTAAGGAGTTTGCCAGTGAAGCGCTACTTTTATTTTCTCTTCTTTCTTTGAACAACATTGTTTTACCCGGGTGGGGAGGTGCACCATTCCTGGATGTACTGCAATACCTGGTTGATGGATGGATTGGAAAATAAAATGTGTACCGCAGCTCTGTGTTCACAGATGTGGTCTTTTTAACCCATACTGCTTATGTTTTGTAAGGATATAAGTAATGGACATTGAAATGGGTCCCTTCTGGGCCCTGTAGTCATGTCCTTAACTTTTCAGGCAAAAGCACTCACTGATTTCTGAATAATAAGTGCAAAAGCCTTAAGGTAACCATGTTCTTCCTTCTTACATTTCACATGTGTTACCTAATCTTGCATTCCCTAGGAGTGTTTGCTTTTACCAGGATGTTGTTACTTTTTTTTTTAGGCAGCATATCTTGTCTAGTGCGTAATTTGAACTGAGTCACATCCAGGTGATTATAGCGGGGCACAATTGGATTGTAGTTGAAGGCAGTGCGAGTTTCTCTCAGTAGGTTGTGGCACTATCGTCAGAGCTAACGAATATGGGACTGGGGAACCAGGTTCAGCCGTCATGACCAGTTCGCCAGACCACTCTCTTGAGGGAGCACATTCCCGTGCTAGACCTTAGAAGGCCCTGCAAGACTTTAGAAGCCCTGGTGTCTTAGCACCAGCAGGTGGACCCTAGCGGTGGCAAGTGTGGGTTAACCGTGAAGGCCTGTCCCCCACAATCCATACTGAAGCTCACCTCCAGTCTTGAGGGCAGACCTATGAAGCAGCACACCCTAGAGCAACAGTCACCCTGTCACTGAGGTTACAGGACCCTTGAGAAGGGCCGGCTCTAGGGCAGTGCACCTGATGCGATCGCACCGGCCGCTGACTTCAGGTGGGGGCGTCGTGTTTGCAAGTATATTATGTTTTTAAAAGCACTTGCTGCCTCCTTCCTGGCCTCCAGAAATTTTTGGCTACAATAAAAATGTCATGATAACTCCGGTGATTAATGTTCTTCTTAGAGAGAGATGGAGTTTTGTCAAGTGGAAGTTTTGACTCGTGAAAAGTAAGCGCAGAGGGCTAATGTGCTTGCTGCAAAGAACATGTACCATGCAGATCACAAAGTGCACATAATGTAAATAGGTCAGTGGGTTACTGCTTTTGTCAGTGAGATCCTTTTGTTACTTGCAGTTTATAACTTAACATAGAACAGTGAGCTATTAACTGTCATCTTAGAGCTGCATGCAAACTGCAAGGTATAAATTAGAGCATTATGGTTTTTTCCCCAGTCTTTGGTTCATTTGGATAGAAATCAATTCTGGTTATTGAAGAGAACCCCCAACCATGATATTACGTTCTAAATTCATAGTTTGTGTTTCTCCAGACCAATCACTATTAAATTATATGGCCTACTAGTATGATTGTCATGTGACTCCTACACCTTGTAGTCCTTTGTCTTATGTAACATTTCCTATGCAGTGATTTACATATGTATGATTGATTGTCTCTGTGTAATGTGTGTGATTTAAAGTACTCTGACAGCCTGCACTGGTATCAGCGGCGCTGTAGATTAAATTAAATGCATCTGAGCGAGAATGTGGTTACGGAGGCTTGAGGGGCACTGTTGAGGGAATCCGGGGCAGAGGGAGTCATTGGGGGGCACCTGCAAACATTGTCTCACAGGGCTCCACCAGCGCTAAAGCTGGCCACTACCTCTTCCTACAGTTCTAACACCAAATCAAAAACATTGATTTGAAAACCCCTTGAATCTGCAGCATACCTTCAAGTCAATGTATGATTTAGTAGTGGTCTCGGTGGTTCTAAGTCTTCTTTTTATTTATGCACAATCTTTATTTGTTTGTAATGGTGTCCTGTATTTTTGTAATATATGTGTAGTGTTTTTGCACTTAACATAATTCTGGCGAGTAAAGAGCCCACACACAAAAAAGATTGTCCTACGAGTCTTAGCATGTGCGTGTGGGATACTGGTGAGAGGATTTACGTTAAAACAACTTACTAAGGGGTGAGGGGCAGAGTGTGGAAGCAAGATGGCGGCAGGCTAGGCTACCGCTGCAGCACAACCGGCATGATCCAGTGAGCCCTGTGAGAATATAGATGCCCTAAAACCCCCCTGGGACATGATTTTGCCTACGCTGAACTTCATACTGAAAATACTTGAAGGGAAGATCAACCACGGTGCTATTAATTCAGAAGCGGCGGTAGTAAAACAAGAAACAGCCCTTACCTGCTGGCGGATTTGGCAGTCCTTGAGCCTTGATAATGATTCGGGCTGTGGACCGATAAAGATCCCAATCGGCTTGGAGAGGCTGCAGTGTTACGGATATAGAAAGGCAATGAAGCCCGCAACGATGCGCTCAAAGACAGGAAAAAACTTGATCTCCGAGAACCCATCTCCGAGGGCCGCTGTGACCCCACCAGTGAAGTCCCGAACAGTAGAAGATGGGAAAGCGGTAACCGGAGCGGCAACTGGAGCAGGAGCAACTCGAGTGCTAGGACGACGTGGGCAAAATCCGATCCGGAAAGACCTTCCGGGAAAGGTAGCGCCCCAGCAATGTCGGGCCGATCCCTCTATTGCAGAACTGCTTGCCGGAGCAAAACGACCAGAGAAGCAAGCAGTACAGATGACGGAGAATGTGGAGAATGAGGAAGGTGGAGAAGAAATGATCAACGCACCAGAGGAGGTAATGCAGGTGGCAGAGGAGAAGGATTTAACTAAGTCGGTTACTGGACTTCAAACTATGGGAGCAATCCGGCAGGTAATGGAGAAGGGGGGGGCGTTGCCTCAATTGTGGTTAATTTACCGAAGACAAATGACACAATGGGTGCGCAGAGGGTATATGAATTAAATACCCCTAAAGGAGTAACTGTAGCAGGGTCTGGACTGACGTGGGGGGACCAGTTAGATGCCCTCACTGCCAATACTGCCAATACTGCCATTAATGCCACTGAGGGGGTGCTGGATGGAAGAGAAAGTGTACAGCGGGATATGGGCATGTGTTTCCAGGATGGTGATAATGTGGATGCAACAACTGTGACAGAAGTTGAATCTAGCAATTCTCCGGATGCTGAGGGTGAACAAGATTTGAGGAAAGGAAAAAACCTTTCCTATTCTCCAAGGTCTAAACAAACGGAAAGAACACAGGCAACAGGCTTCAAGTGTGGGAACCCACCCATGCGCAGACTAAGCATTTTGCTCAAAAGGTTCATCCTGGGAAAGAAACAGATATGGAATCAGCGGACTATTTTTATTCTCTTTCGGATGGCAAAGAATCGATCGTTGACTCCATATCACAGGCGAGTGGCAGTGAAGAGGAAGAAAGTGAAAGTCCTCATGATGCTAGTGGAAGGGATTCAGCCGCAACACTTCGACAATCGAAAAAAGCAGCAGCTCTTTCAGCCCGAACAAAGGTGGGGGAACAGGATTGGAATTGGGACTATTCACCATCTAATTTGCTAATGGGAGATATAAGCAAATCAGTCCCTGCAACGGAAACAGTGCCCACTACAACCCTAGATGCCATTCTTCAATCAGTTATGGCCCATCGTGAAGAGTCTAGGCAAGACAATAGACGTTCTCAAGCGGCAATTCGTAAAGTCCAGGCTTCAGTTCGTAAAACAGCGAAGGTATGTAGTGAAATTTCGGAAAGATTAGCTGAGCTTGAAACAAGAACAGGTACTATCGAGGCTGATTTGGTGTCAGTTCAGCAGCAGACCACGTCTCATGAGGCCAGACTAGTGGATGTGCAATGGAAACTTGAAGATCAAGTGAATCGACAACGTAGAAACAATTTACGGTTTCTAGGTATTCCGGAAGATTTAGGTGGAAAGGATGTCCATCTTTATATGGTGGATCTTCTGGCCAAGGCATTTCCTGAGGTTGAAGGCTGGAACTGGGCCCAGGAAATACAACGAGCTCATCGAGTTCCCCTGCTGATGAAACAGCACGCAGGTGCTGACACTAGACCCCGTGCAGTACTCGTCTTTTTTGGAAACTACCTCCTCCGGCAGACCGTTTTTGAAAAGGCCAGACCTGATCGCAGACGCAGAGTGGGGGATATTGAGTTTTTTACTAGACCAGATTTTTGCCACGTGACAGTGGAAAGGCGCTGGAGGCTACGACAAATGATAAACCCCTTCCAAGAAAGGGGGGCACAGGCATATCTCCTGAATCCGGCTAAATTAAAAGTTGTTATTGGGGATAGAGCTCACTATTTTATGTCAGAAATTAAAGCCAAGGAATTCCTGGATGAACTAAATAGGAAAGGTTAAGTGGGGTTAACCTCTAGAGTTGGTATGGACTTGATTTATAGTGGGGATGAGAGGCTTCGCTATCTGTCTTGTTCCTTTTTTTTTTTTTTTGAGCACTGCATATTTCAATGACTTTAATATTCATGATTTGGATGTATTAATCTTTGAATAATATTGGGCTGCTTTAGGGGTGCGGGCTAAGGTATATTGGTAATAAGAAGCTGGGTTTGTTTGATGTTGTTGATGAAAAAATATGAAGGGTACTCACGGATCATGTCGCAATGCTGCCCCATCGACAACTAGACCAGCGGTCTAGTAGATTCCATGGGGGATGATGGGGGAGTGGGGAGGGGTGTCAGGAGGGAGGGGGGGAAAAGGGGGTGGGGGAGGGGAGGGGAGGGCGCAAGGGGAAGAAAAGCCAGTCAAGGAACAGAGAATTGCTGAGTTTAATGGAAAATAGAGAAAAGGAAGAAATAAATGAGAAATGGAGCAGTAGGCAACATAGATGGTTCTCTCAAGGAGTAGGATATGGATAAATTAAGGATTTGTTCTGTTAATGTGGCTGGTCTAAATGATAGAGTAAAGAGAGCCAAGATATTTGAGATCTTGCGCTTTATTAATCCTGACGTTATTTGCCTACAGGAGACCCATATTCCATGGAACAACAGGGGGGTCGTCCAGATTAATGGGTATGACCTGGTGGTTTGCTCAACACAGACCACCATGATAAGGGGAGTAGCGATACTTATTAAACGACAAGTGGGTATTAGTAATCGGACTATGGCGGATAAGTGGGGTCGTTGGGCCATTGTTGCATTAAATTCGGGGCTGACCATCGGGACAATTTATGCTTCAAACCAGGATGATCCCGAGATCTGGGAAGAACTGGAAATAGAACTTGCTCTGTGGCCAAGCCCACTAATATTATGTGGTGATTTTAATATTCATCTTGAGATCTCAGTCGGAAGTGGGTATAGTGGGAGGAAACCTCGGGTCAACCGGGCCTTAAACAGTCTGAAAATTAGTCATGATCTGGTGGATATTTGGGCAGCCAAAAATAATACAGACCCAGGATATACATTCTTTTCATGTCCTCACCAAAAATATGTTCGCTTAGATTATTTTTTGACCTCAGCTACTATTCTTGGCGAGGTTGAGATAACTAAGCTCCCGCAATTCTTTTCAGATCATAACCCACTTTTGCTGGAAATAAGGCGCCAAGGCAGGGAAGGGGAACATCGCTCTTGGACCTTCGATAGGAAACTATTAGTAGATGAAGACTTTATAAAGTATATTAAAAAATGGTCTAGAGAATTTTTTGAAGTCAATCGATACAGTGCATCCCGCACGACTGTTTGGGATACCTACAAAGCATGCTTAAGGGGCGAAATAATAAGCTATGTTGGCCAGCAACGCAAGGTGCGAAGGGATCAGATCACCTCTCTCATGACTAGATTGGCGCAGCTAGAGACAGAACATACTAAGATGCTGCTGCAGGGTGGATCAGCGAGACTAACTGAGGTTAGGAATCAAACAACATGTGCCAAAATAGAGCTAAACAGCTTTTTTCAAACTCAAGTAGCCCAGACATATCAAGCACACCGTAGTGAGATGTATGCATATGGAGAGAAGGTGGGTAGACTCTTGGCTCTTAGGATCAGACAAAAGGTCTCTCGTAATAATATAATAGAGATTAAGAACTCAGAGGGACAGCTGGAAACTACCCCGGCAAAGATCATGGGGGTTTCTGAGCAGTTTTATAAAAAATTATATCAATCAGACCTCTCTTTTAATGATACACACTCAGCCATGGCAGGGCAGTATCCACAATTGAGCAGACTTGATTTAGAGCTACGCTTGGAGTTGGAAGAGGAGTTTACATTGGAGGAAACTGTGGCGGCTTTAAACTCCCTTTCTTCAGGGAAAGCATCAGGCCCTGATAAAATCCCGGTTGAGCTATATAAACTTCTCCAGGCGGATTTGACTATACTACTCCACGATCTCTTTTTGGATGTGCAACATCGGGGGGTCCCTCCTAAATCATGGCAGGAAACGGACATAATAATATTTCATAAAAAGGGGAAACCGCCGATTCTGCCTGGTTCATACTGCCCCATATCATTAATAAATTCGGATGCAAAAATGTATTCCAAAGTTTTGGCATCTCGGCTTCAGAGGGTTATAGACAAGTTAGTTTCGCCATGGCAACATGGATTTGTGCCCGGTAGGGGAACCACGGATCACATCCGGCGTGTGATTTCCTTGTTGGATATAGCTAAAGTTAGGGGAGATGAATTGGCTGTGATCTTCTTAGATGCCGAGAAGGCTTTTGATGTGGTGGCATGGCAGTATTTGTGGGGAGCCTTAGCTGCAAGAGGGTTTGGCCCTAAATTGATTACAGCTGTTCAAGCGATGTATTATGAACCATTTGCCAGACTACAGCTGATGGGGAAGTCTTCAGATCCAGTTGTGGTGGAGAGGGGTACTAGACAGGGATGTCCGTGTTCCCCAATTCTCTTCGCCATATATTTGGATCCTTTTATCAATCAGATAATTAAGAAGTCTGCTATTGAGCTTTTTAAAACAAGTGGATATGAGACCAAGATACTGGCCTATGCGGACGATATTGCCGTAGTTACCTCTAACCCAGTAACAGCATTAATTGAAATTGAGAAGATGGTGGAGGAATTTGGGAGCAGGTCAGGATATCGCCTTAATAAGGAAAAGACTCAGGTAATCTGTACCACACAATGCAACCTACAAGATCAGCGACAGGTGGAGTGGGCAACATACTTAGTAGTAAAGGTAGGGTTGGATCTGGAAACATTGTGGGCAAATAACCTGGATCCAATGTTGGAAGATATTACTACGGAGCTTCGACGGGTGGATAAGCTACATTTAACAATCGTAGGTAGGGTGAATGTGTTGAAAATGAAGTTTTTCCCTAGAATATTATATCAACTACGCTCTATCCCCTTACAATTACCTGGAAATGCAATTCAGAAAATGAATTCTATCTTTTCAAACTTTATTTGGAATTATCAAAAGACGAGCTCTGAGAACATTAACCCTTCCACGGGACAGGGGTGGCTGGGCTGCTCCAAATATATTATATTATTATTGGGCAGCTACTCTGCAACAGATGGGTGCCTTGCTGGGTGCAGACAGGTCTGGTAGGGAGGAGGACCTACCATCTATTAATCATTTAGCTATTGGGGAGGAAGCAGCAGGGCTCTTTTTAAGACAGCTAGAGTCCAGTTATTATAAAAAAAAAAAATTCGCTTTAAGTGCTTGAAGGCAGCCAGAGTAATATGGGTTAAAGCTAGCAGGGTATTGAAAATTCCCAAGCTTAATAGGTATACCCCCCTATGGAGATCCTCGCTTTTCCCTGCGGAATTAACCGATGGTATGGCTAGAGAATGGGCGAAGGCCGGTATCCTTCGGGTAGCGAGCCTACTTAGCGACAATTTAGAATTAATATCCTTTTCAGAGTTAGCTCAGAAATTTGGGATCAGTAATAGCTCTTACTTCAAATATATTCAGATAAGGGGATGTTTAAAAAAAAATTCTGTTGAATTAAATAATTGTGGGCCAATACTCATTTTGGATAAGATATATCGCGAGGATGGGCGGATTGGAGACCTGTACCGTATACTGATCGAAACAATACCAGATGACTTAAGCAAAACTGAGATGAGATGGGCGATCAAAATAGGGGATGATGAGATAGATTTGGACAAATCACTAGAACTTAGCCAAAACATCTTTTTGGCGGCAAATCTTAAAGCTCAACACTACAAAACTCTATTTAACTTATATTATACCCCGGCAAAACTTTTTGGCTGGGGGAAACGAGAATCGGAAAAGTGTCCAAGGTGCCAGCATAGCCCAGCTGATAGCATACATATGTTTTGTACATGTGAGTCGCTGACCCCGCTTAAAAAAGGTATTGAGAAATTCTGGCAAGATGTAATTAACTGTGCGATTGGAATTAGCCCAACAATGATGTTATTCGGGTATGACAGCCGAATTGGGCTATCAACAGCACATAGGGATTTTGTGTTTATTTCTATAGCAGTAGCGAGACTACTGATAGCCACAGCATGGAAGGATACGGAACCACCTGTGTATACTGCTTGGCTACATCGTCTATTGAGCATATATGGTCAGGAAATGGCTCTATATAAAAACAAGGGCTGGCGGGCTAGAGAGAAGGGGGGTAAAATCTGGGCACCCCTGATCAATTGGCTCAAAAGGAATAGCGAGGAAACCCAAAGTAGAACAGGGATTGGTTAACTTATTGTATTTTATTTTATTACTTGTTGGGACTTTGATGTGTAATATGCTTCCTCTTTTTTCTATGCTATTCTATGATGTACTTGACGGCTAAATAAAAAAAAACAAAAAAAAAAAAACAACTTACTAAGTATTAATGTCATCCTAAGGTGGCACCATAATGGCACGGAAAGATAACGGAGCCTTTTGAAATTTGCGATTATATCCATGGAGTGAGGGTTTTTCTCTTGTTTAATTTTATATTTTGAATGATCCCGCCCCTCATTACCTCAACAGGATCTCTCCCCTTTATGAGAC